>ONZH01011027.1:0-188613 GCA_900303285.1 Rhinella marina | reverse complement strand
AACGGGTCTGTCCCGCCACCGATTGAACTGGACCGCATTCATAGAGCTTTAGGCCCCAAACCTACTGATGCGTCTCGACCTAGAGACATTATATGCTGTGTCCATTTCTTTAAGATAAAGGAGGAAATTATGCGGGCGGCTCGTCAGTCGGACAAGCTTGAGGTTGGCGGTTCCCCTATCCAGATCCTACCAGACCTGTCCAGGAGGACATTACAACTAAGAAGAGCGATAAAGCCCGTCCTTACTTTGCAAGGACATTTCTTACAGATGGGGCTACCCGTTCCAGCTCCATGCACGGGAGGATGGAAGATCGGCAGCCTTCAGAGATCCAGATGATCTGCCCAAGTTTCTGGAGACTTTTGACCTCCCTCCCGTTGATATCCCAGAATGGCCATCTGTCCCATCTCCGGCGCCATTGCCCCTCAGGGAAAGGTGGTCGCAGGTGACACCACGCTCTTCCAGGACTCGCAAGGGCCCGTGAAGGGTTCATAATCCTTATACGACGCTTCGCGTCACGGCCTATGTCCCTTTGCAAACCCCTGTTGGGGGGATGTTTGCGTGTCCCCCTCCTCCTCGCATTATTGCACTTGTGGGTGAGATCTGGAAATGGGGTTTGCCTTAGTTCCATTTTATGGTTCTCGGAACTATGGTTCCTGTTGCCGAAGGTTATGGTTAGATAGCTTCATTGCTGTTACTATTTTGTTCTTGTTATCTCTGTCTTTACCGGGGGTCTATTTTACCCTGGAGCAGATATGGAGGGGAGCCCTCTGCTGCGTTTGGGCTTTCACAGTCTCCTTCCACTTCAGTGTAGTGTGGGTGCCTTACCCACCCTGCGGTTCCAATGTTTGACATATTTGATATGTGTTATGTTCTTTTTGCTGTGTGGCTCGTTGGTATGTCTAGACTGTCTCTGTCATTGTATGTCTTCCCTCTCTCCCCTCCCTACCCGTCCCTCTTAGTGCACCATTCTCAGCGGATAATTGTCAATTGTACATGGTTTTATAAATGGCCGCCATGAAAATTGGCTCTTATAATGTTAATGGGCTCAATGTTCCAGCCAAACGGAACCAAATTATGTATAACCTCCACAAACAGAGGGTTATGATAGCCCTTCTACAAGAGTCTCATTTTAAAACTGCACAGGTTCCTGCCTGTAAAAGCAGATACTACCCCACATGGTTCCATAGTACTTTTGATGATGCCAAGGCAAGAGGGGTATCAATTGCAATCCATAATTCCTTTCCTCATTCCGTCATTGCTACTAAGCTAGATGGGTCAGGTCGGTTACTTTTCCTTAAACTGTCTGTCTTTTCTAGATTACTGGTAATTGCTAATGTGTATTTTCCAAATTCAGGTCAACTGGAGTTCGCCTCCTTGGTGTTTGCAGCTCTGGAGGACTTTGCAGATGGTCTACCAATAATCCTAGGTGGGGATCTCAATTTCCAGTTGGATCCAGCTCTAGATACCTCTTCAGGTTGGTCCTCTCTTTCGGCTGGGGCGGTCCGTAGATTCAGAAGACACCTCCAGACATTGAGATTGGTGGATGTTTGGCGTATCCTCTCCCCCCACCACTAAAGATTTCACCTTTTTTTCTTCACACATAATTCCTATCATCGCCTTGATTACATCTTCATTTCCCATTCCTTACTAGACTTGTCACCCTCAGCGGGTATAGAGCCTATTCTTTTCTCTGACCACTCACTTGCATGGGCATCTCTACATATCAGGGAACGCCCCACATCTGGGAACTCATGGAGGCTTAATGATAACATTCTCCGTGACGCGGTCTGCCTGGCGAGGTCAATTCTGCTATCTCGGACTTTGTGGAGGTCCATAGAGAAGACACCTCTAGCCCCACTATACAATGGGAGACCTTGAAATGTGTGCTGCGGGGGAGACTCATTTCTAATGCCTCCAGACTTAAGAAAATGAGAACTGCCCACATAGGGACTCTTTTACAGCGATTAGCGATGCTAGAAAACAAACACAAAAAATCCCTCTCCACGTCAGATTATCTTGAATTATGTGAGGTCAGAACATCCCTCAGGAAATTGATTGACCAGAAGTATCTGTGTGCTAGGGACAGACTCAAAAAACTTTTTTATGGACAAGCCAATAAAAGTTGCAGATTATTGGCCAGGACGCTGAAACCTAGGGGCGCTTCCTCCTTTATCCCTGCCCTTAATTCTAGGTCAGGTGGAAAGCTGCATGCCACCAAGGACATTTTACAGGAACTTAAATCCTTTTATGAGGAACTGTATAGCTTGAGAGGACAATATGCGGACCTCCCTATAGAACAGAAGACCCAGAAAATTAGGGACTACATGACCCAGCTGACTGGCCCTATGCTGTCTGCTGAGGAGAGAGCATCTCTTGAAAGAGAGATTACCCTGCCGGAGGTGACGAATGCTATAAAAGGCTTGGTGATTGGGAAATGCCCAGGGCCAGATGGCTTTACACCACGTTTCTATAAAACTTTTATAGACCCCCTCTCTAAGCCACTTTTACGCATGTGTCAGTCCCTTTCAGAAGGCGTACGTTTTCTGCCGCAGACCTTGACGGCACACATATGCATAATTCCCAAACCGGGCAAAGACAACCTGGCATGCAGTAATTATAGACCTATTTCCCTACTCAACTTGGACGTTAAGATCTACGCCAAAATACTGGCTGAGAGGTTAAAAATCTACATACCCACGTTGATCCATGGGGACCAGGTTGGATTTGTCCCGGGGAGGGAAGCCAGGGACAATACAATCAGGACCCTGGCGCATATTGCTAGGGCAATCGACGCGGAAAAGGCCTTTGATCGGGTGGACTGGACCTTTCTGAGAGAAGCCCTAGGGGCTTTTGGATTAGGGCCTCTTATGATCACCCGCATATTTGCCCTGTACGATAGTCCTAGAGCTCAGGTGAGGGTAAACGGATCTCTTTCTTCCCCCCTCATAATTCAGAACGGTACTAGACTAGGATGTCCTTTGTCCCCATTACTGTACATTATGGTCATGGAATTTCTGGCCAGGGCCCTTAGGTCCAACGCGTCAATTGGGGGGAGTCAAATTAGGTGAAGTGGAGTCCAAAATAGCCATTTATGCAGACGATCTTCTTATTTTCTGCTCTAACCCAGTAATTGGCCTCCCTAACATCTTGAAGGAATTTGCCACTTTCGGGGCTTTAAGCAATTTCAAGGTCAACCTCCACAAGTCCGAGATTCTTAATGTCTCTCTGCTGGCTGACACGGTGTCCCTTCTGAAATCCGCCTTCCCATTCAAGTGAGCGGAGAATCAAATAACTTATTTGGGTACCGCCATCCCGTCAAAACTAGCTGACTTATTTTCTGCTAATTTCCCCCCCCCTTATTACTAATATTAAGAAAGACCTTCAGAGTTGGAGATCCCTTCCCTTGTCTTGGTTCGGGCGTATTCATACTTTAAAAATGAACATACTGCCGAGGATTTTGTACCTGTTTAGGACCTTGCCCATACCTCTGCTGGTTAAGTTCTTTAAGACACTTCGCTCTTTATTCATTGACTTTGTGTGGGCCGGCTCATCCCCCAGCCTGGGTATAAGATTTCTGACTAGATCTAAAATGAGAGGTGGCGTGGGCCTCCCTGATCTGCAAATGTACCATAAGGCTGCCATTCTGTCTTGTGTCTTGGATTGGTTCCACTGTAGTTCATCCAAAAGGTGGACTCAGATGGAGGGATGGGAGCTGGGCCGGCCCGCTCGGGAGCTTCTTTGGATTGCAAAAGAGCATAGACCCTCCTCTTTACCTCTTCTCACTAAGGCGATTCTACAGACTTGGGACAGGTGTGTGGCATCTTTGGGAATAACATCTAGTTTGGGCCCTATGACTCCCATCTTTGACAACCCGGCCTTCCCTGTGGGAATGGGCACATGTTCCCTCCTAGGTTTGCGGAAGGACAGCGGTTCATGGGTCTTACACCTCATTCACAAGAACAAGATGTGCCCCCTTAACTCCTTCCCTGAGGGTCAGAGTAGTGGGGCCTGGCTTACTTATGCCAGTCTCAAGCGTTCCCTTCTCGCTCTCGGTCCTCTCTCGCTTTTCACTAGGGACCTCACGCCTTTTGAGTCCATATGTCTCCAATCTCCCCCCCCCGCCATCAGGTGCCTCTGATCTACGGGCTGCTACAGGGAAATGGGGGCACCCCCTCCTCCTTGCCGTTTGTGACGGCTTGGGAAAAAGAACTGGGTAAGTCTTTTTCTAATGAGCAATGGAAGAAGGCATTTCTCTTATCTCACAAGTCCTCCATTAGCTGTGCGCTTCAGGAGAAGAATTTCAAGATCTTGTCCAGGTGGTACAGGACCCCAGCAGTCCTGCATTCCTTCTTTCCCACTTACCCCAACCTTTGTTGGCGTTGTGGTAAGGAAATAGGGCATATGTCGCATAAATGGTGGTTCTGTGACAGGGTATCTCCCTTTTGGAGGGTACTGAATGACTTATATAACCAGGTGTGCGGAGGCGGTTCCCAGTGGGCTATTGAAGAAGCAGTACTGTCCATCCTTCCGGGCTCCATCTCCTCACTCAAACGGGGTCTCCTGAGATTTTTCCTGCAGGCCGCACGCTTGGTTATTCCCAGACATTGGAAGTCCTCGGTTACCCCCTCCATCCGGGAATGGCTGGACACTTTTGAACAGATTCGTAGGATGGAGGAGTTGTGTGCAGAGGATGAGGGCACTGATGCCCGATACCTCAAGACCTGGTCACCTTGGCTATTATATAAAGACTCTCCTGCTTTTCATGAGTGGCTGTGTAAGGCGCGGGCACCAACGCCGTGCACGCGCGCGCTTGTAGTCTAATTACGACACTGTCGCTTTAAGACACTTTGTTTTAGTTCAGACACAGGAAGTGGTCATAAGCTCCGACCTTGACCCTGCCTGTGATGTCACTTCCGCCAGGAGGTGATCATGTGCCCATACTTCGAGGCTACAGATGATGTCACATCCGCCAGTCCTGCACAGGAAGCACCGCCCTGTTAATTGGTTGCTTCACTATAAAAACCCCTCAGTATTGGCAGCAGGCGCCAGTGCCTTGTTGTTGCTTTGCTAAGCTAGAGACCCGGTCGCTCTGCTTTGTGACTAGGACCTTGGTTGCACACTAGGTGTAGTCTGTGGTCTAGGCAGGAGTTGTGTTTGTTGGGCTGCAACCTCCTTCGGGAGGCGCGGAACCCTAGTGTGCGCCAGTGTGTGTGTTTGGAGGCCACATTGTGTGTTGGGCTGCAACCTCCTCCGGGAGGCGCGGAACTCGGCACACGTGGTCCGATTGAGAGCTGGGTATCCTGTGCTGGTCCCAGACTGAGCGCATTAAGTGCTTGTGCGCAGTTGCCTTCCGGGCATTGGGGCTCATCCCCTATCCTCCTTCGGGAGCTAGTTATTGAGTGCTAGTGCACAGGTGCCCTTCGGGCATTGGGGCTCATCCCCTGTCCTCCTTCGGGAGCTTGCCTTTCCGGCTGCTTGGTTCCTAGGTTGCCCTGCTCGGGTGACTCAGGATCTGAGTCCAGTGATCCCCGGTGGCTCTGTCTCAGGGCAGAGTCACTTCTTTATTTAAAAAGGGCTCCTTGGCCTAACAGGCTGGAGCAAGTGGAGACCCATTCTTAAGTACTATTGCTGAATCTTTGCGACTTTACTAGATGTTCCTCCCCTAGTGGTTGTCCTGATTCCCTCCCTCCCTTCGTTTCCCTTTGTGTTGTCGTTTCTGTAGGTATACCCGTGTGTTTCGTCATTGTGGCATTTGCGTCAAGACATGAAAATAATTGAATTTTGTAAGCTGCACTTTATTACTTGTTATGGAATTCTGTATATTGTCATTCCAGCATGTTCTGTGTAATGTTCATTATTGTTATCTGCAGGATTGTATACTTTTTCATGCACTTCCTTGATAAAATATTTGAATCACAAGAATATAACTACTATAATACTGTTCCTATGTACAAAAATATAACTACTATAATACTGTTCCTATGTACAAGAATATAACTACTATAATACTGCTCCTATGTACAAGAATATAACTACTATAATACTGCTCCTATGTACAAGAATATAACTACTATAATACTGCTCCTATGTACAAGAATATAACTACTATAATACTGCTCCTATGTACAAGAATATAACTACTATAATACTGCTCCTATGTACAAGAATATAACTACTATAATACTGCTCCTATGTACAAGAATATAACTACTATAATACTGCTCCTATGTACAAGAATATAACTACTATAATACTGCTCCTATGTACAAGAATATAACTACTATAATACTGCTCCTATGTACAAGAATATAACTACTATAATACTGCTCCTATGTACAGAATATAACTACTATAATACTGCTCCTATGTACAAGAATATAACTACGATAATACTGCTCCTATGTACAAGAATATAACTACTATAATACTGCTCCTATGTACAAGAATATAACTACTATAATACTGCTCCTATGTACAAGAATATAACTACTATAATACTGCCCTCCTATGTACAAGAATATAACTACTATAATACTGCTCCTATGTACAAGAATATAACTACTATAATACTGCTCCTATGTACAAGAATATAACTACTATAATACTGCTCCTATGTACAAGAATATAACTACTATAATACTTGCTCCTATGTACAAGAATATAACTACTATAAATACTGCTCCTATGTACAAGAATATACTACTATAATACTGCTCCTATGTACAAGAATATAACTACTATAATACTGCTCCTATGTACAAGAATATAATCTACTATAATACTGCTCCTATGTACAAGAATATAACTACTATAATACTGCTCCTATGTACAAGAATATAACTACTATAATACTGCTCCTATGTACAAGATATAACTACTATAATACTGACTCCTATGTACAAGAATATAACTACTATAATACTGCCTCCTATGTACAAGAATATAACTACTATAATACTGCTCCTATGTACAAGAATATAACTACTATAATACTGCCCCTATGTACAAGAATATAACTACTATATCTGCTCCTATGTACAAGAATAATAACCTAGTACATATAAATAGTGCTCCTATGTACAAGAATATAACTACTATAATACTGCCCCTATGTACAAGAATATAACTACTATAATACTGCCTCCTATGTACAAGAATATAACTACTATAATACTGCTCCTATGTACAAGAATATAACTACTATAATACTGCTCCTATGTACAAGAATATAACTACTATAATACTGCTCCTATGTACAAGAATATAACTACTATAATACTGCCTCCTATGTACAAGAATATAACTACTATAATACTGCTCCTATGTACAAGAATATAACTACTATAATACTGCTCCTATGTACAAGAATATAACTACTATAATACTGCTCCTATGTACAAGAATATAACTACTATAATACTGCTCCTATGTACAAGAATATAAACTACTATAATACTGCTCCTATGTACAAGAATATAACTACTATAATACTGCCTCCTATGTACAAGAATATAACTACTATAATACTGCTCCTATGTACAAGAATATAACTACTATAATACTGCCTCCTATGTACAAGAATATAACTACTATAATACTGCTCCTATGTACAAGAATATAACTACTATAATACTGACTCCTATGTACAAGAAATATAATTTATCTATTATATACTGCTCCTATGTATAAGAATATAACTACTATAATACTGCTCCTATGTATAAGATATAACTACTATAATACTGCTCCTATGTACAAGAATATAACTACTATAATACTGCTCCTATGTACACGAATATAACTACTATAATACTGCTCCTATATACAAGAAATATAACCAACTATAATACTGCTCCTATGTACAAGAATATAACTACTATATACTGCCTCCTATGTTACAAGGATATATAACTACTATTAATACTGCTCTTATGTACAAGAATATAACTACTATAATACTGCTCCTATGTACAAGAATATAACTACTATAATACTGCTCCTATGTACAAGAATATAACTACTATAATACTGACTCCTATGTACAAGAATATAATTACTATGATACTGCTCCTATGTATAAGAATATAACTACTATAATACTACCTCCTATGTACAAGAATATAACTACTATAATACTGCTCCTATGTACAAGAATATAACTACTATAATACTGCCTCCTATGTACAAGAATATAACTACTATAATACTGCTCCTATATACAAGGAATATAACTACTATATTACTGCTCCTATGTACAAGAATATAACTACTATAATACTGCTCCTATGTACAAGAATATAACTACTATAATACTGACTCCTATGTACAAGAATATAATTACTATAATACTGCTCCTATGTATAAGAATATAACTACTATAATACTGCTCCTATGTACAAGAATATAACTACTATAATACTGCCTCCTGTGTACAAGAATATAACTACTATAATACTGCTCCTATATACAAGAATATAACTACTATAATACTGCTCCTATGTACAATAATATAACTACTATAATACTGCTCCTATATACAAGAATATAACTACTATAATACTACCTCCTATGTACAAGAATATAACTACTATAATACTGCCCTATGTACAAGAATATAACTACTATAATACTGCTCCTATGTACAAGAATATAACTACTATAATACTGCTCCTATGTACAAGTAATATAACTACTATAATACTGCCTCCTATGTACAAGAATATAACTACTATAATACTGCTCCTATGTACAAGAATATAACTACTATAATACTGCTCCTATGTACAAGAATATAACTACTATAATACTGCTCCTATGTACAAGAATATAACTACTATAATACTGCCTCCTTGTATAAGAATATAACTACTATAATACTGCTCCTATGTACAAGAATATAAACTACTATAATACTGCTCCTATGTACAAGAATATAACTACTATAATACTGCTGTTATATACAAGAATATACTACTATAATACTGCTCCTATGTACAAGAATATAACTACTATAATACTGCTCCTATGGTACAAGAATATAATACTATAATACTGCCTCTATGTACAAGAATATAACTACTATAATACTGCTCCTATGTACAAGAATATAACTACTATAATACTGCTCCTATGTACAAGAATATAACTACTATAATACTGCCTCCTATGTACAAGAATATAACTACTATAATACTGCCTCCTATGTATAAGAATATAACTACTATAATACTACCTCCTATGTACAAGAATATAACTACTATAATACTGCTCCTATGTACAAGAATATAACTACTATAATACTGTTCCTATGTACAAGAACATAACTACTATAATACTGCTCCTATGTACAAGAATATAACTACTATAATACTGCCTCCTATGTACAAGAATATAACTACTATAATACTGCCTCCTATGTACAGAATATAACTACTATAATACTGCTCCTATATACAAGAAACTATAACCTTAAACTACTATAATACTGCTCCTATGTACAAGAATATAATCTACTATAATACTGACTCCTATGTACAAGAATATAATTACTATAATACTGCTCCTATGTATAAGAATATAACTACTATAATACTGCTCCTATGTACAAGAATATAACTACTATAATACTGCTCCTATGTACAAGAATATAACTACTATAATACTGCTCCTATGTACAAGAATATAACTACTATAATACTGCTCCTATGTACAAGAATATAACTACTATAATACTGCTGCCATGTACAAGAATATAACTACTATAATACTGCTCCTGTGTAGGCTTTTATTTAGATACTCCTGAAATCACAGTGTGTTGGTTCTTTGTACAGACTGCAGTTAATAGCAGGATCTGACATTTAATCTCGTTATGTTCTCGTTGGTTTCTCTTTCACACTGTAACGAGGAGCTGTGTTATTGGAGAGTTACTTGAACATCACTGGAGAGTTTGTACATTTCTCGCTAACAAATAAACTTCCTACACGCTTAATAATATCATTGGGAAGCACAAAGCACATCTTAAATATTTGCCATTGTGCCGCCAAGCAGTACTAATAGCTGAGAAGCCGGGTAGACGTGACATTATAACGAGAGACCTAATAATCAGAACACCAAACAATGAGGAATCCTTAGCAACAAAACTTAAAGATCAGCTAAAGCTACAAACAGGGCGTCTTATTCCACAGCTGCCAAAGATAATGGGGTGTTTACTGAATATCCGGCTATACTGTGACTGCAAGGAAACATGGCTGCTAATTAGTAATCCAGCATCTTGTAATGTGCTTCATGTCAACACCTCTGCAAGATAAGTCATTATCTATCTATCTATCCATCCTCATATTTATCTATTCTCATATATACAGTGCCTTGCGAAAGTATTCAGCCCCCTGGAACTTTTCAACCTTTTGCCACATTTCAGGCTTCAAACAAAAAGATATAACATTTTACATTTTTGTTGAAGAATCAACAACAAGTGGTCACAATTGTGAAGTGGAACGAAATTTATTGCATCATTTAAACTTTTTTTGTAATTATAAAACTGAAAAGTGGGGCGTGCAAAATTATTCGGCCCCCTTGCATTAATACTTTGTTGCGCCACCTTTTGCCGCGATTACAGCTGCGGTCTCTTGGGGGATGTCTCTATCAGTTTTGCACATCTAGAGACTGAAATTCTTTCCCATTCTTCCTTGCAAAACAGCTGGAGCTCTTTGAGGTTGGATAGAGAGCGTTTGTGAACAGCAGTTTTCAGGGGGCCGAATACTTTCGCAAGGCACTGTATATACGTTTTTGTATATGTAAAAAGTATGGGAAAAACACAATGTGAACACTGCCTAAGATATCCAAACCCCCAGCATCATTCCAAAGTCAGTGTGCGAAATGTGTGAAGTTCAACACTTCAGCCTCAGGATAGATCGTCAATATCAGATCAGTGGGAGTCCAGCACCCGGCACCCCCACCAATCACCTGTTTTGGGGAAATCAGAGCCAGAAGGTATCCAGCGTATGGAGCTGGAAGCAGAAGGTGTGGCAGCAGCAGACAGCATCTCCGCTCACCTGAATGTCAGCTCAGCTACACCAGAAGAGGGGGTATGGGTGGCAGGGACTGGGTAACCACCCTGTTTCTCCCCTTTTGGTAGGGAGTGGGCTAGTCCTGCTTCCTCCTGGAAGGGGCAGTTCAAATCCAGGCAGAGTGTAGATAGGAGGCACATGCCAGAGCTCCTACTCCAAAAGCCTTATCCTATCCTTCTGTGAGATCTCTACTGCAGAGAGATTATCAAAATCAAGAAGCCTGCTTTCCGAAATGCTACAGCAAGCCATAGCTTATCAGACTGTGCTTCAGGTGAGGGACTACAGCTTAGACACTCATCACCTAGATGTCTTCTAGGCCTGTATCAAATAGTGGACACCTATACCTGCCGGATGTGCCACAAGTTATGTTTTACACTAAGTAAAGAGAGACTTTAATACTTCTGGCATTACTCTTTATACTATCTTTTAACTGCACCAATCCCCAGGGAGCAATGACCTGAGTGAGTACACCAGATCAGGACCACTACCACTCCCATCCTCTGCACCGGCTCCTCAGGGGCTCGCTGCAGCTGTCTCTCAGGTCTCCGATATTTTGATCATATCTGATTGTTCTTGATTCTTAATCAGGTTTTGCATTGTTTTCCTTCATCTTCTCGGGATTCTATACAACCCATATTCCGAATTTTGTTATTTTTCAGTCTGATGTGAAGACCTTTGTGTGCAGAGCTCCAGATTTCCTTTGTCTGGATCCCTCTGTATGAAGCGCTCGGCAGCGGGTAGAATATGCAGCAGCAGCAGTCTTCTGTGAGACATGGACAGTGTGCGGCGGTCTGTGTGTTCATTAGAAAACCCCTGACAGCTCCGCGCACACAGCAGGGCTGATTCACAAGCTCCTCCGTGTCATCTCCTTACAGAGGAGGCCGACATCTCTACATCTGGAAGAGGCGGACATCTGTGCTTCCTACCGCTGGTGAACACAGTCCGTACGCCTGGGCCCCATTTCCTACCAGCCACCCAATGTGAAACCCAAATTAAAACCACCCTGTATTATTTAGAGGGGTGTGATGGTATTATATGGGAATTGAATTGTAATATTATGTGGGAGCTGCATGGCAGTATTATTTGGGCTCTTTTATTGAAGTAATGTACTGAAGTATTTTGTACGCTGTATATAGCAGTATTATGTGGCCTCTTATTGGGCAGCATTACTGTATAGACTGTATATTGTGTTATTATCTGGTTGGAATATGGCAGTATTCTTGCTTCTATATAGTAGCAATAATGTGTATTTGTTCTGTATACAGCAATATATATGGTAGTATTATGTGAGCTGTATATGATAATGTTATCTCGGCATTATAAGGTGGTATTACGTGGTCTGTATATGGCATCATCTTGACATCATATGGTGGTATTATACATTTGTATATTTGTATATGACAGTGTTGTCTTTGCACTATATGGTGGTATTATGTGGTTTGTATATGGCAGTGTTATATTTATACTATGTGGCGGTATTATGTGGTTTGTATATCTGGATATGGCAGTGTTATCGTGGCATTATATGGCATTATATGGTGGTATTATTTGGGCTGTATAGGTCAGTGTTATTATGGAAATACAATAGGTGTTATGTAAGCTGGATATGGCAGTGCTATTTTGGCACTATATGGAAGTATGTAGGTATTATATGAGGTGAGATTTTTAGACAATTTTTTAAAAATCAAGCAGGTGGGTAATACTATCTATGACGTGAGATAATGCCAGGACATAAGTGTTCTGTGTGGAAGGGTAGCTATAGGGGGTGGAGGAGTTGCGATTAGAAATATAAATCGGTACCTGAGGGGCTCTGTTACAGATGTTGCACTGGATCCCAGGAGCTTCAAGTTATGCCTCTGTCGGCTATCCAGTCTGGCTAAGAAGACTCAGGGAATAGACTGTCTTAACCCACATTATAACAATAGAAAATTCGGACCAGCGATAAATATATATATATTTTCATAAGTGCATATCCATAAAGCAAAATTATAGAAATACAAAGATATATGGATATATAGTTGCACAACATGTAATAAGCAATAGGAGTAAAAGTAAATCTGGATATATGTGGCGCTATGCCGACTAAAGATAAAAAAGGAAGTCCTTAGTTACACATATTTGCAAATGCGTGATTATGCCCACTCACCAAACTTCACGGTAACTTCCTGTGGAGTGGGTCCCTGCACTCATCTATGCCTCTGTTCAGACTAAATCCAAGTCTCCATTATTCAGGGCGTGTGGAACCAGCTAAATAGGAATCCTATCAGGAAGTCCTGGGTGAATGGGCGTCGCTAGGTCCAAAAGGGTTTGCGGGGCCCATTATATATAACAATAGAAAATTCGGACCAGCGATAAATATATATATATTTTCATAAGTGCATATCCATAAAGCAAAATTATAGAAATACAAAGATATATGGATATATAGTTGCACAACATGTAATAAGCAATAGGAGTAAAAGTAAATCTGGATATATGTGGCGCTATGCCGACTAAAGATAAAAAAGGACAGAGGCATAGATGAGTGTAGGGACCCACTCCACAGGAAGTTACCGTGAAGTTTGGTGAGTGGGCATAATCACGCATTTGCAAATATGTGTAACTAAGGACTTCCTTTTTTATCTTTAGTCGGCATAGCGCCACATATATCCAGATTTACTTTTACTCCTATTGCTTATTACATGTTGTGCAACTATATATCCATATATCTTTGTATTAACCCACATTATAGCATCTTAATCAGCAATTTGGGGCCATTTGTAGACTTGGGTAATATAATTAGGGTACCTAATTGATCTCTTTTAAAGGGTCTTAAAGGGGTTGTCCGAGTTAGGAAAAAAATAGAGCACTATAAATCTGATGGGCAGCAATATACAACTAAGTTAAGCAAGTTTTAGGCAAAAAAAATCTGTATTTTCTAATTTCACTGGTTCTCTTCTGGCCTTTGTTTACCTGCAATAATAACAATCTCTGCCCCCCCCCCCCCCCCGGTCTGCAAAGGGAGTGAATACAAGTGCTGCCCTGAGTGACATGTCTGGCTGCTGGGATTCTCAGCAGCATGTTGTATGTATAGAACTACAAGTACCAGCTGTGCAATGACATTACTGATGTGCACAGGAACTTCCCCCTACCTTTCTTGTGCAATACTCTGCAGATCTCCTCCAGTGTCAGCTCTGTCTCTACAGGATGAGGAGGGCAGATCCTGTCTCTCTTCATTGCCTGTAGCTACTGTTGTAAAGCCTTGAGCCCTGTGTGTGTTCTGGCTGAAGGGGTTAATGTATTATCTAAAAGAATCCAGGGAGAGAGCAGAGAGCAGGAGCCGGCAGAGCAGGTGGCTTGGCCAGCACAGTAACCTCTCGTGTACAGACTCTTATCTGCTTGTGCACGAACTTTAGCAGAGCAGGGAGGAAAGCTGACATCATCAGGTCATGTGACCCTGAGTGCAATCTGAGAAACCAGCAAGTTTAGAAGCACAAAGTGCTGGAAAAACTGTTATATTTGATTAGTTAGAAACATACAAATGACAAAAAAAAAAACCAATCCCTGACAATCCCTTTAATTCATAATGTCTCAAGTACCATCAAGGATTATGTGATTTTACAATACAGAGCTGAATCTTATAGTCTGTGATCACCATGATGATAGGTTGATGCACCATGACTGAGGCTAATAGACGCCAGTCACCATTGTCTAGTGCAGTTTTCTCCAACCTGTGGCTGAGGAGCCACATGGAGCACTCTGGTCCCTTGCATCTGACTCCCCAATTGATAGTAGGTAATGGTCAGTATATAATTTCAATTGCAGTACTTTAATCTGGTGGTTTGTATGGAACATAAATCCAGAACAAGATCCAGAAAACAATAGAGAAGGTCTTCCGGCACGTCCTCTTGAGCTACTCTTTCCCGACTGACCTTCTGTCCAGTCTTTGATTCTGTAGTACATTTTTCGAATGTTGCCAGTCCCTATGTTACCACAGCCTTGTCCCTTTGATTGTGACTGACCTAGACTAGCACTGATGACCAGGCAAGACAGCTTTGGTTATGCCCCATTGCCACCAGAAACCACTTACTTTTTGCCTCAAATTTGAAATACCTGGGTAAAGTTCTTTGGAATCATACATCATAGAAAAATAGGTCCTACAGGTCAACTGGGTGATCTGGTTGGGTTTTTTTGGAGGCATCTCTGGAGCCAGGAGCACAGGGCGAGCACTAGTTTAGCCTGATCTACATTAGCCGCTCAGCAATGTAAACACTGGGGACAACATAAAAATGGCCAGCAATGAATAGACATTTATTTTTCTTGAAATATGTATTTGCTCTTAGGGCAGAACTCCAAGATTTCATGGATTTCAGAACATCAGACATTTCATAATTAACAGCCAACATTTCCAAGTCTTCCTTGTACGCCCCCATCATATCTAATTCTTATGTATTATTTATGACATTTCCATTTTGAAGATTACAGAATACAGACAATGGATATGTGAGGAGCAAATGCAATGACGATCTACGGTTCACTGTAATATGCACGGTATATACGAAAGGAATCAAACACCGTAGATTGTGATGCTAATGCGCTTCTTCCCTTTCAGGCTCAAGACCAATCGAGATACATACACTCCAGACATACATGTCATCAATTATTCTGATGAGATTGACTTGAGACTTTTATTACCCGTCAATTCAATCTTCTGGATCCTGGTGACTTAAATATGTACGATGTGTGGTCTTACACACGACCATATGTTCTGTCTTCTTTCAATCCACATTTTTTGCAGCTCGGATGTGGACCCATTTATTTCAATGGTGCCACAAAAGAAGCGGACAGCACAAATTGTGCTGTTCTCATCTCTATGTGTGTTCTATGGCCATGCAAAAAATGTAGAACATGCCCTATTCTTGTCCATTAGACATTTGTGAAGTGTTGAAATATTTGATTCGGCAGCTTCGCTGAAGTTTCCCAAGGATCTCAATTTGTTACGAATTAATTTGCCTCAAATCACCTTAAATCAGCTATACCCAGGCCTCTCTTCCTAATGGTACGGCCACATGGATCAGCCATGCTTTAAGCGGGTTTGCGGTCATGCAGCAGTGAAGAACCGTGAAGGCAGCTGCCTTTCATTTAATAACGAAGACCGCACTGTATAGTCAATCTTCATTATTAATGGCCACACGACCTTTAACGAACCTTTAAACAGGGGCTGTATGGGGGTTTGGCTGGTTAGGTGGGGGCACAATGTGCCGGCATACCCACTTCTCCAACCCCAGCTCTCTCCTGCCTTCCAAGTGGGAGCTCTTTTTCTGCCATCTGCTTTTCCTCCTTTTCCACATCATCTAACATGGATGAGAATATGTCATCAGGAACATCCAGCTCTTCTTCTCTCTGCATCTTGCTGACTTTTTTAGGACATGAAAATTTTGAAGGATGATTGGGAAGAAGTAAAGCCAGAAAAAGAACAGGATGGTCATCATTAAGACCTGGCCCCCATAAGGGGTGCAGACTGGATGTTATTGGTTGGCACACTGGCAGTGGAATAATAAAGGATTCCATCTTATTGATATTGAATTCTTCTATTAATTGTTTTCAGAAACACTGTCCCTAGCCTGCTGGAAGATTTTAACACTAGTGTGCAACTATCCTACCACTCCCGGTTAGATGGAACTAAGTTTCATTGGATATGATGTGTCGTAATGGGTCAAATGTCCCTCTACCACCATATGCAATACGCCGCACATTTCTTCAACTCTTGCACCACTGACACTCAGGATGGTGTTGGGTGAAGCAGTTTTGGCACACGCCGACCTTCTCCTGACATGCTGGGATAATTTTCACGTTGATTTCCTCAGGCCTCTCATAATACTTATGTTATGCCATTTTGGGAAGGTCTGAAAATTGACCAAAAGAATGGTCCTGTGGTCCTGTCAATGAGACTGTGCACACATTGGCCTCCACTATCGCAATTCTTTCTTGAGTAAGGTATGTTGGACATACTCATGCTGCTCTCCATAATGGGAACCACTTGACTAGCACGGCGGAAACAGGGTTGCCAACAGTCCAGAAATTCCTGGATAGTCCGTAAAAATAAGGGACTTTTTTTCTGTGGTACTTGAGAAAATCACTTTGGTGGAAATTTTACATTATTTTACTAGTACTTATGAGTATACTGAGCTGTAGACTGAAATTACTTATCATCTTCCTCTTCATTATTTTTCCAATTTATCAGTAATAAATGTTGTCTGTCTGTGATGTCTGGATGAGTGGTCCTGAAAAAAACCCTGAAAAATTGCAGTTGGCAACCCAGGATTGAAACCACGTGCCTCATTGCCAATTCTCTCGGAACGTCCAGGGGGCTCCTGGAAAAATGGCAAGCCTGCCGACTCCTGGAAGAGCTGGTAAATCTCCCACACAACTCATGGGAGGCTTGTTCACAGCAGTGCGAGCAAATGGAGGGGGCGAGTTCAGTAATGGGGGGCATTCTTAATTCTGGGGTGCACTAAAGGGGTCATTACTATTACTGGGGGGCACTAATGGGGGGCATTTTTTATTCTGGGGCACACTAATGAGGGCATTACTCTTACTGGAGGACGCTAATGGGGGGGATTATTAATTTTGGGGGGCACTAATGGGGGCAATTTTTAATTCTGGTGCGCACTAATAGAGTCAATACTATTACTGGGGCGCACTAATGGAGTCCTTACTATTACTGGGGGGCACTAATGGGGGCATTATTAATTTTGGGGCACACTAATGGGGCATTACTCTTACTGGGGGACCCTAATGAGTCATTACTATTAATGGGCGCATTATTAATTCTGGGGAGTTCTAATGGAGGCATTACTATTACTGGGGGCACTAATGGCGGAATTACTATTACTGGGGGTACTAATGGAGGAATTACTATTACTGGGGGCACTAATGGTGGAATTACTATTACTGGGGGCACTAATGGAGGCATTACTATTACTGGGGGCACTAATGGAGGCATTACTATTACTGGGGGGCATTCATTTTCTAGTAATGTATTGCTAACTTCATGTATCAGTAACATCCCTGTCACGTAGTTATAACTTCCTGATAATGTAGTTCTAACTTCCTAATAATGTATTGGTAACTTCCTGGTCATGTAATGGTAACTTCTTGGTGATGCAATAGTAATTTGCATGGGTAAATTCCTGACACATTATTGATAATTTCTTGATCATGTAGTGGTAACTTCAGGGCCAAGTATTGAAAACTTCCTGGTAATATAGTGGAAATTTCCTGCTGAACTATTCTGCTGAACTAACTGTAACTTCCTGGTCATGTAATGATCACTTCCTGGTGATATACTGCTAATTAGTCATTAGAAGCAGCCACTTGCTTTTAGCCTAAATAAGTGTCCAGTCTATGGGGAAATAGATCCCGGCATTGGTCTGATAATCCATTAATGTCTGCAGAGATATAGGGGTTATTTATTAAAATGGAGTAAAGCAGGAATGGCTTAGTTGCCCATAGCAACCAATCAGGTTCCACCTTTCATTTTCCAACGAGCTGTGAAAAATGAAATGTGGAATCTGATTGGTTGCTATGGGCAATTAAGCCAGTTCTACTTGACTTTAGTTTGATAAATGACCCTCATAGTTCTGGTTCTTTACTGAACAGTGAGAAAAATCCAAATCTTTAAATACTGAGTATCAGGTACAATAATCCAACGGAGCAAGACGCCATCGCCTGTGAAGTTTCATTTCATTTGAAAATGTTTTATGCTTTCAACTGAATCATTAACATAGTATTCCCAACTCCAAAGAGTAAGAAATAATTCCTTTAATATTTAACACACTTCATTAAACCTCACAGCAACTAATAAGAGGCTGGAAGGACACATTTAACTATATACTCAGGTTATACCAGCATGGTCCATATCACTATATACAGAAGATGTATAACTTCTACCAGCTGTACATATACACTCACCGGCCACTTTATTAGGTACACCTGTCCAACTGCTCGTTAACACTTAATTTCTAATCAGCCAATCACATGGCGGCAACTCAGTGCATTTAGGCATGTAGACATGGTCAAGACAATCTCCTGCAGTTCAAACCGAGCATCAGTATGGGGAAGAAAGGTGATTTGAGTGCCTTTGAACGTGGCATGGTTGTTGGTGCCAGAAGGGCTGGTCTGAGTATTTCAGAAACTGCTGATCTACTGGGATTTTCACGCACAACCATCTCTAGGGTTTACAGAGAATGGTCCGAAAAAGAAAAAACATCCAGTGAGCGGCAGTTCTGTGGGCGGAAATGCCTTGTTGATGCCAGAGGTCAGAGGAGAATGGGCAGACTGGTTCGAGCTGATAGAAAGGCAACAGTGACTCAAATTGCCACCCGTTACAACCAAGGTAGGCAGAAGAGCATCTCTGAACGCACAGTACGTCGAACTTTGAGGCAGATGGGCTACAGCAGCAGAAGACCACACCGGGTGCCACTCCTTTCAGCTAAGAACAGGAAACTGAGGCTACAATTTGCACAAGCTCATCGAAATTGGACAGTAGAAGATTGGAAAAACGTTGCCTGGTCTGATGAGTCTCGATTTCTGCTGCGACATTCGGATGGTAGGGTCAGAATTTGGCGTCAACAACATGAAAGCATGGATCCATCCTGCCTTGTATCAACGGTTCAAGCTGGTGCTGGTGGTGTCATGGTGTGGGGAATATTTTCTTGGCACTCTTTGGGCCCCTTGGTACCAATTGAGCATCGTTGCAATGCCACAGCCTACCTGAGTATTGTTGCTGACCAGGTCCATCCCTTTATGACCACAATGTACCCAACATCTGATGGCTACTTTCAGCAGGATAATGCGCCATGTCATAAAGCTGGAATCATCTCAGACTGGTTTCTTGAACATGACAATGAGTTCACTGTACTCAAATGGCCTCCACAGTCACCAGATCTCAATCCAATAGAGCATCTTTGGGATGTGGTGGAACGGGAGATTCGCATCATGGATGTGCAGCCGACAAATCTGCGGCAACTGTGTGATGCCATCATGTCAATATGGACCAAAATCTCTGAGGAATGCTTCCAGCACCTTGTTGAATCTATGCCACGAAGAATTGAGGCAGTTCTGAAGGCAAAAGGGGGTCCAACCCGTTACTAGCATGGTGTACCTAATAAAGTGGCCGGTGAGTGTATAATTATATACAGGAGATACCCAGGTTATACCAGCATGGTCCATATCACTATATACAGAAGATGTATAACTTATACCAGCTGTACATATATAATTATATACAGGAGATACCCAGGTTATACCAGCATGCTCCATATCACTATATACAGAAGATGTATAACTTATACCAGCTGTACATATATAATTATATACAGGAGATACCCAGGTTATACCAGCATGGTCCATATCACTATATACAAGAAGATGTATAACTTATACCAGCTGTACATATATAATTATATACAGGAGATACCCAGGTTATACCAGCATGGTCCATATCACTATATACAAGAAGATGTATAACTTATACCAGCTGTACATATATAATTATATACAGGAGATACCCAGGTTATAACAGCATGCTCCATATCACTATATACAAGAAAATGTATAACTTATACCAGCTGTACATATATAATTATATACAGGAGATACCCAGGTTATACCAGCATTGTCCATATCACTATATACAAGAAGATGTATAACTTATACCAGCTGTACATATATAATTATATACAGGAGATACCCAGGTTATACCAGCATGCTCCATATCACTATATACAAGAAGATATAACTTATACCAGCTGTACATATATAATTATATACAGGAGATACCCAGGTTATACCAGCATGCTCCATATCACTATATACAAGAAGATATATAACTTATACCAGCTGTACATATATAATTATATACAGGAGATACCCAGGTTATACCAGCATGGTTCATATCACTATATACAAGAAGATGTATAACTTATACCAGCTGTACATATATAATTATATACAGGAGATACCCAGGTTATACCAGCATGCTCCATATCACTATATACAAGAAGATGTATAACTTATACCAGCTGTACATATATAATTATATACAGGAGATACCCAGGTTATACCAGCATGGTCCATATCACTATATACAATAAGATGTATAACTTATACCAGCTGTACATATATAATTATATACAGGAGATACCCAGGTTATACCAGCATGGTCCATATCACTATATACAAGAAGATGTATAACTTATACCAGCTGTACATATATAATTATATACAGGAGATACCCAGGTTATAACAGCATGCTCCATATCACTATATACAAGAAGATGTATAACTTATACCAGCTGTACTTATATAATTATATACAGGAGATACCCAGGTTATACCAGCATGCTCCATATCACTATATACAAGAAAATGTATAACTTATACCAGCTGTACATATATAATTATATACAGGAGATACCCAGGTTATACCAGCATTGTCCATATCACTATATACAAGAAGATGTATAACTTATACCAGCTGTACATATATAATTATACACAGGAGATACCCAGGTTATACCAGCATGCTCCATATCACTATATACAAGAAGATATAACTTATACCAGCTGTACATATATAATTATATACAGGAGATACCCAGGTTATACCAGCATGCTCCATATCACTATATACAAGAAGATATATAACTTATACCAGCTGTACATATATAATTATATACAGGAGATACCCAGGTTATACCAGCATGCTCCATATCACTGTATACAAGATGTATAACTTATACCAGCTGTACATATATACTTATATACAGGAGATACCCAGGTTATACCAGTATGCTCCATATCACTATATACAAGAAGATGTATAACTTATACCAGCTGTACATATATAATTATATACAGGAGATACCCAGGTTATACCAGCATGCTCCATATCATTATATACAAGAAGATGTATAACTTATACCAGCTGTACATATATAATTATATACAGGAGATACCCAGGTTATACCAGCATGCTCCATATCACTATATACAAGAAGATATAACTTATACCAGCTGTACATATATATTATATACAGGAGATACCCAGGTTATACCAGCATGGTCCATATCACTATATACAAGAAGATGTATAACTTATACCAGCTGTACATATATAATTATATACAGGAGATACCCAGGTTATACCAGCATGGTCCATATCACTATATACAAGAAGATGTATAACTTATACCAGCTGTACATATATAATTATATACAGGGGATACCCAGGTTATACCAGCATGCTCCATATCACTGTATACAAGAAGATGTATAACTTATACCAGCTGTACATATATAATTATATACAGGAGATGCCCAGGTTATACCAGCATGATCCATATCACTATATACAAGAAGATGTATAACTTATACCAGCTGTACATATATAATTATATACAGGAGATACCCAGGTTATACCAGCATGCTCCATATCACTATATACAAGAAGATGTATAACTTATACCAGCTGTATATATATAATTATATACAGGAGATACCCAGGTTATACCAGCATGCTCCATATCACTATATACAAGAAGATGTATAACTTATACCAGCTGTACATATATAATTATATACAGGAGATACCCAGGTTATACCAGCATGGTCCTCATCACTATATAGAAGCATAAATCTCTCTTCTGTCCTGGTGGTTGTTACAATGTATCGGTGCAGGTGAAATGTATCAGTCTGGAATCCTAACTGGATACAATTGAAGCAAACCCTCAGCTGCAAGATACCCTCTATGGATTTTAGCCTTTGAATTTCAATTCACTCCCAGCAAGCATCTTGAAGCTGTTGAGGTGAAGGATACAATGTATCAGAATGTTGCAGAGTTTGGGATATGATACAATGAGGAAGCTGCAGCCGATGCATTGTGCCGAATAGCGCACTCGGCTCTGCTACATCGGTATGATGGTGTAGTTTCTTCTTCCGTATTTCTTCCCATGAGATGGGTTTAGCCGGTCGGAGGCAGTGAAGGTGTCAGCGCTTCAGATGGAATCATCTCCGGCTTAAATATATTCTCGTTAATCCCAAGAATCACTGATGTGGGAGTCATAAATCCACTCGCCCCGCACTACAGGTCTCAGACATGATTACAGACATCACTCAGCTCCCTGGCAGCCTCCTGACCCCCTCACCCCTCCCTGCAGCGGGTGGTGGGCTGCAGTAGTGCAGCCAGAGAAGATACCACACTAGTTTAACCCTTGAAGGAAAGGAACAAAAAGATGATTTTCTTTTTCAGTCTGTGCTGTCATGTATTCATTTGGATCATAGCACCAGAGGGGCCCAATAACTGCTGTTAATTGGGCCCCCCAGTTATGGTGTTTTCCATTATTCCTCTCCATATTGTTTCCATGACTCTTGAGTTACTTCCTCCTTCCCTTGTTTGCTACCTATACAGAGGGGAGTCCTGCACTGGGGATTACTCACCCCATAGCAAGGGAGATGGGACCAACCAGTGCTGGGCCCCCTTCTCCAAGGGCCCCACAGCAGCTATATCATCTGCCTCTATGGTGTATGCTATTGTTCTGGTTAAAGGGCATCTGTCAGCAGTTTTGTACCTATGACACTGGCTGACCTGTTACATGAGCACTTGGCAGCTGAAGACATCTGTGTTGGTTCCATGTTCATATGTGCCCACATTGCTGAGAAAAATTATGTTTTAACATATGCAAATGAGTCCCAAGGAGCAACGGGGGCGTTGTCCTTACTCTAAGTGGCTCTGCTCTCTCTGCAACTGCTGTGTCCTCTACACTTTAATTGACAGGTCCAGGCAGTGGAAACGTCATCACAACTGGTCTTGTCAATCAAAGTGCAGCAGTTGCAGAGAGAGCAGATATTCTAGGTGTAATGGTAACGCCCCTGTTGCTCCTAAAAGCTCATTTGCATATAATAAAACATCATTTTTCTCAGTGATGCGGATGCATATGAACATGGGACCAACACAGATGTCTTCAGCTGCCAAGTGCACATGTAACAGGTCAGCCGGTGTCATAGGTATCTATCTCATATCTATCTATCTATCTAACTATCTATCTATCTATTATCTATCTATCTCTCATATCTATCGTCTATATATCTATCTCTCATATCTATCTATCTATCTATCTGTCTATCTCATATCTATCTATCTATCTATCTATCTATCTATCTATCTATTATCTATCTATCTATCTATCTATCTATCTATCTATCTCATATCTATCTATCTCATATCTATCTATTGTCTATCTATCTATCCCATATCTATCTAACTATCTATCTATCTCATATCTATCTATCTATTATCTATCTCATATCTATCTATTGTCTATCTATCTCATATCTATCTATCTATCTATCTATCTTATATCTATCTCATATCTATCTATCTATCTATCTATCTCAATCTCATATCTATCTATCTATCTCATATCTATCTATCTATTATCTATCTCATATCTATCTATTGTCTATCTATCTCATATCTATCTATCTATCTATCTATCTATCTATCTATCTATCTATCTTATATCTATCTCATATCTATCTATCTATCTATCTATCTCATTATTTATCTATCTATCTATCTATCTATCTATCTATCTATCTATCTATCTCAATCTCATATCTATCTATCTTTCTATCTCATATTTTTCTATGACAATTGATTATTACAATGGACGTGGACATCAGAGGTTAAAGGGGGACTCTGGACTTTGGTGAAAATCCTTCTGTGTGCTGATGTGCGGAGGGTGGAGAGTCCGTCCAGTACTTACCCTGCGCCCATTCCAGGATCTCATATCTGTCTGTCAATGGCTTCAGAAGGTCTCTAGAGCTGAAACATAAGCCCGAGTTCACACTTCAGTTATTTGGGCAGTGATTTCCATCACTGATTATGAGCCAAAACCAGTAGTGGAGCCTCCACAGAGATCAAGTATATTGGAAAGATCTGCACCTCTTCTGTGGTATTGTCCCGCACTTGGTTTTGGCTCAAAATCACTGATGGAAATCATTGACCAAATAACTCAAGTGTGAACAGAGTCTTAGGGCTCATGCACAAGAATGTATTTTTTTTTTTGTCCTTGTCCGTTCCGTTTCTTTTAGCGGACTGTATGCGGAACCATATACTTCAATAGGGCCACAAAACAATAGAAATGACTCCATGTGCATTCTGTTTCCGTATGTCTGTGCCGCAAACAATACAACATGTCCTATTATTGTCCACATTACGGAGAAGGATAGGACTGTTCTATTGGGGCCAGTTGTTCTGCAAAATACGGAATGCACACGACCGGTATGCGTAATTTGCAGACCGCAAAACATCCAATGGTCGTGTGCATGAGCCTGGAAAGAACTTTTTTGCATTTTTATACTTTGGAGACTGCTGCCTTTTTCCCATTATCTATCTGCACCCATATCTATCTATCTATCTATCTACTTATCCCTCCTCGTATCTATTATCTAACTCTCTGTCTATCTATCTATCTCATATCTATCTATCTATCTATCTATCTATCTATCTATCTATCTATCTATCTATCTATCTCATATCTATTTATCTAATATCAATCTATCTAATATCTATCTATTTATCTAATATCTATCTATCTATCTATCTATCTATCTATCTAGAAAAAAACAATTCCAGGGCACTCCCAGGGTTGTAATAAAAGTAGGTGTTCTTTATTCACCAGCGCGAAGTTTCAGTCCTCTTGCTGGGACTTTTTAAAGCAGTGACAACGTCCTGCTGGTGAATAAAGAACACCTACTTTTATTACAACCCTGGGAGTGCCGTGGAATTGTTTTTTCTATTTATTTTGGGAAGTTTGATCACTTCCTGAGCCGCTGGCACACCACATTACTTTGCTATAGCTGTGCTGCTTCCATCCTCTCTTTTTTTATCTATCTATCTATCTATCTATCTATCTATCTATCTAATATCTATCTATTTATCTAATATCTATCTATTTATCTAATATCTATCTATCTCATATCTATCTATTTATCTAATATCTATCTATCTCACATGCATTGTTACTAAAGGAGTACATAGTGCCCCCTCCCCCTGTGTCGGTGGCAGTGCCCCCACCCCACCCCCACCCCCCGGTCTGTGCCGCTCACCTGGGCAGGTGGACAGCGCCGGGCACACTGAAGCAGACAGTCCCCTGCAGGAGGAGGTGTCAGACACCAGGGGGCGCTCCGCTCCCTCCACGCCGCGCTCCTCACTCGGCGGCTGTGTGCTGGTGCTGGGCACAGGATCGCTGGCTGCTCCGGGGGTCTCCAGTCTCTGCCGCTTGTGCACATCACCTAGAACGGACCCGGGGACCCGCGGCCAGGCCTGGGGGAGACTGCGGGGGCCACATGCAGAGGAGCGGGACTCCGGGGGAGCGGCTGCAGCTCCTATGATCCCCCCGATCTTGATGAGGACCCCCAGACTATGAGGCGCATGGCACGCAGGCTGGTCCTGTCTCTCATCGGGCTGGTGTGGATCGCCATCCTCATCTTCTTACTGGGGGGCAGGAGGAAGTTAGAAGCCGAGGATGAAGCTGAAGGGGAGCAGACCAAGGTAAGACCCTCATCCACCGGGGAAAGTGCGGGCATGAGTCCGGGGGCCGCCCCCCTGTCAGGTAATACCCCGATAATGTCCCCTCAGGGGCCGCCCCCTGTCAGGTAATACCCCGATAATACCCCCGGGGGCCGCCCCCAGTGCAGGAGAGCGGCGGAAAGTTACCGCTTAACTCTTAACTTACCGGAGGCAGACAGTACAGGTGGAGGCGGCACGTGGGGGGCCAGACCCTGGGGACATTGACAGCCCCCCATTATGTGTCCTGCACCCCCAAGTGTCAGTGTCATTATCCTGTACCTCGAGTGTCAGTGTCATTATCCTGTACCCCGAGTGTCAGTGTCATTATCCTGTACCCGGAGTGTCAGTGTCATTATCCTGTACCCCTAGTGTCAGTGTCATTATCCTGTACCCCGAGTGTCAGTGTCATTATCCTGTACCCCAAGTGTCAGTGTCATTATCCTGTACCCCGAGTGTCAGTGTCATTATCCTGTACCCCGAGTGTCAGTGTCATTATCCTGTACCCCGAGTGTCAGTGTCATCATCCTGTACCCCGAGTGTCAGTGTCATCATCCTGTACCCCGAGTGTCAGTGTCATCATCCTGTACCCCGAGTGTCAGTGTCATCATCCTGTACCCCGAGTGTCAGTGTCATTATCCTGTACCCCGAGTGTCAGTGTCATTATCCTGTACCCCAAGTGTCAGTGTCATTATCCTGTACCCCGAGTGTCAGTGTCATTATCCTGTACCCCGAGTGTCAGTGTCATTATCCTGTACCCCGAGTGTCAGTGTCATTATCCTGTACCCCGAGTGTCAGTGTCATCATCCTGTACCCCGAGTGTCAGTGTCATCATCCTGTACCCCGAGTGTCAGTGTCATTATCCTTACCCAGTTCAGTTCATTATCCTGTACCCCGAGTGTCAGTGTCATTATCCTGTACCCCGAGTGTCAGTGTCATTATCCCATGTAACCCCCGAGTGTCAGTGTCATCATCCTGTACCCCGAGTGTCAGTGTCATTATCCTGTACCCCGAGTGTCAGTGTCATTATCCTGTACCCCGAGTGTCAGTGTCATTATCCTGTACCCCGAGTGTCAGTGTCATCATCCTGTACCCCGAGTGTCAGTGTCATCATCCTGTACCCCGAGTGTCAGTGTCATCATCCTGTACCCCAAGTGTCAGTGTCATTATCCTGTACCCCAAGTGTCAGGGTCATTATCCTGTACCCCGAGTGTCAGTGTCATTATCCTGTACCCCGAGTGTCAGTGTCATTATCCTGTACCCCGAGTGTCAGTGTCATCATCCTGTACCCCGAGTGTCAGCGTCATCATCCTGTACCCCGAGTGTCAGTGTCATCATCCTGTACCCCGAGTGTCAGTGTCATCATCCTGTACCCCGAGTGTCAGTGTCATTATCCTGTACCCCGAGTGTCAGCGTCATTATCCTGTATCCCGAGTGTCAGCGTCATTATCCTGTATCCCGAGTGTCAGCATAGAGCCCTTTCCCTACGTGTACTGAGTGCTTCTCCTCTATACAGTATGTACAAAGTGACCCTCACTTATGTATACTGAGTGTATTTCCCTTTTATATGCCGAGTACCCTTCCTCTACGTGTACAATGCTCCCCTCCCCTACGTACACCGAGTGCCCCTCCTCTCTATGTACAAATTGACCCTCCCTTATGTATACTGAGTGTATCTACCTTTTATATACCGAGTGCCCCTCCCCTATATATTTTGCTTGTCCCTCCCTTGTATGTTCTGAGTGCCCCTCTCCATTATATCTATGTGGGTTATAATGTACTTTGTCTGTATTTGGGAGATGGTTCTTCGTGGTAGTACAGTCCAGTCAATTAGGATCAGAGATGGAGTTTGAAGCTTCTGGGTCCTGATGCAAGTCTTGTGTCTTTTGGCCCTTGCAGTGACCGGCAGCGGGGTCACTCTCCCCCTCCGCTCTCCCTATATCCACTGCTCAGAGTCCAGGACCTGTTCACCTTCTCTAGTCAGAACTCATTGAAGTGTGAGCTTGGGTTGATGAGTAATCTCTGTGAGAGGTCTGGACAGTTGTGTGCACGTCTACTGGAGCTTACCCTGGATATGGTGCGTGGGACCTGACGGCCGATGTCCTAGATGTTGTTTGTATTATTCCAGTATGTATCATATGAGCCTTGAAAATCTCCCGCCTCGACCATGAGAGTTCATGTAACCCTTTAGGATGAACTCTCCTAAGCCCCACATGGGACATAGTGAAACGCGTTTCATGCCTCCAGAGAATTCGTTCCCTCTGCTCCGGATTCCAGTGATGGTTGGGGCTTTGACAACCCAATACATGATGTTTCTAGAGAATGGCTCTTGGGCTGACTTAAAGAAGAACTCCCGCAAAAAATGGTATTCCATGTCCTGCTAGAAATGTACATGATGTAATCTGTAGTGAATGTCATTTTCTTACCAGAGTTATATCTCCCTGATGCTTCTCATCTGTGTCATGTGACCAGAAATCAGACTCACCAACTCACACAGAGACTTATATGTGGACAGGAAGTCTAATTCTCTATGTATTCCAATGGGAGCCTCACTTTCAGTCTCATAGAAATGAATAGAGAAGTAACTGGCTTCCTGGGTCAGTTGGAGGTCAGGGAGTTGGTCACATGACTAGGGCTGAAACGATTCATCGATGTACTCGATGAATTCGACACAGAAAAATCCTCGATGCAAATTTTCTGCATCGAGGATTCGTTTGTGTCACGTGACCACAGAGCGGGAGTAAAATTACTTCCACTCTGTGGTCTCCGCTGGCTGCAGCAGTTAACAGGTTATACTTACATGAACTGTAGAAGCGCCTTCGTACACGCCCCGGCTCTTCCATGGTCCCGCGCTGCACTTTGACCCGACGTCACACTGCGTCATGACGCAGTGTGTACGTCAGATACAATGTGTTAGCGCAGGACCATGGAAGAGCCGGGGCGTGTACGGAGGCGCTTCTACAGGACATGTAAGTATTACATCTTAACTGCTGCAGGGGAGGACTGATGGTGGGGGAGGACTGAACCTGGAGGCACTGAGGGGGGGGCAAGCTGGTTGCCACTGGGGGGGGGGCAAGCTGGTGGCACTGAGGGGGGCAAGCTGGTGGCACTGAGGGGGCAAACTGGAGGCACTGGGGGCAAGCAGGAGGCACCTGGTGGCACTGGGGTCAGGCTGGAGGCACCTGGTGGCACTGCGGGGCAGGCTGGAGGCACCTGGGGGCAGGCTGGAGGCACTGGGGAGGTGCACTGGGGGCATACTGGGGAGCAAGCTGGAGGCCCTGGGGGGCAAAACTGGTGGCCATGGGAGGCAAGATGGTGGAACGGGAGGGGGCTTGATGGCACTGGAGGGCAAGCTGATGGCACTGGGGAGCAAGCTGGTGGCATCTTATGGCAATGGGGGGGCACATGAAGGCACTTGGGAGCAAGCTGGTGGCACTGGGGGCAAGCAGAAGGCACCTGGTGGCACTGGGGGGCAAACTGGAGGCACCTGGTGGCACTGGGGGGCAAACTGGAGGCACCTGGTGGCACTGGGGGGCAAACTGGAGGCCCCTGGTGGCACTGGGGGGCAAACTGGAGGCACATGGTGGCACTGGGGGGCAAGCTGGAGGCACAGGGGCCTGATGGCACAGGGGAGCTGATGGCATTGGGGGTAACTAATGACATATAGGACTGATGGCACGGGGGGGGGGTCTGCTGACTTAGAAAGGTAAACGTTCTTTCAATTAGCTATTTCTTATTAGAGTACTCGATTAATCGTTGGATTAATCGGTAGATTACTTGATTACTAAAATAATCGTTTACTGCAGCCCTACACATGACCCAGCTACAATTAGAAGAGAGGGGATAACTCACAGATACAGTCTCTGATAAGAAGATTACATTCACTATAGATTATATCATGCACCTATATAACAGGTCAGAGAATAAAAATTTTTGCAGTAGTTCTTTAATTCCAGATATAGCTTGGTATAAGTGCCGCAACAGTTCATGACGCGTTTCAGCACCTGGTGATTTGAGTACAGCTTGCTCGGTTGTTTTCATAGCGCCAACATATGCCGTAACTGCCTATCTTGGGACTACCCCATACAATGAGCTCTTCAGGGCATGTTTGTCTATGGACAATCTATGGCGGTATTCTTTATTCACCATTCAGCCATCACTCTGCCTGAAATGTCCAAACTGATTGGAAGGGGCGCGCATACTTTTGGCTATGTCTTGGACCTTCTTCTTTGGTAGCACTTTAAGGGTCCGTTCACACGTCCTGTTTTTCTTTCCTGATCCGATCATGATTTGCGGATAGGATGCGGATCCATTCATTTCAATGGCTCCACAAAAAATGCAGATAGCGCTCCGTATACTGTCCGCATCCGTTGTTCCGTTCCGTTATGCAGATCCTCAAATAAGATGGAGATTGTCCTACTTTTGTCCGCATATGCAGTCCGCGGTCCCATTATAGTCAATGGGTCCGCAAAAAACGCTGGATGATATGCGGAATTAATCAATATGTCATCCGCATATCATCCGCAATTGCGGATCCATTTCCAGGAAATAGAAAGAAATACCCTACCAAGATATGTCCCTCCTTCCTTGCGGATGCGGATGGTCAATTGGTAAAAACGGAAGGTTTTTGCGGAAAAAACGGACCGAAAATATGGAAAAGAAAAATACGGACGTGTGAATGAAGCCTAAGAGAGATCTTTCAGCTTTTCTGATGAATGTACAGACCAGGCGGCGCAGTGATGGTGAAAATGCTGACAGCGGTATCTGGCGGAGTGGTCTCACCATCCGTACCTGCTCCCCAGTCAGTGCAAGGCGGCGGCAGTGAAGGAGTTAACTGCCGCAGATCTTGGATTCAGCTTCCGAGTTGATGAATAATGTATATTTGGCTGGATCCCCTGAAATTGCTCAAGGAAGCCGCCTCTTCTCAAGCACTTCTGTATAATTAGGAGTTTTATTAAACCAACACTAGACAATCTGAGACGCTCGGTTAAAGTGTTTTGCACTTTGCCAGTGATCGGAGGCGGTGATCGGAAGGAGGAGAGGGGGGGGGGGGTGATGTCTGCAAGTCAAAGTCTAACTCTCATTATCTGATGGCTTCTTCCCTTTGATTTGGCTTCATCAGCGAGAGCCATGATTAGCAACCGCAGCATTAAGAGGACCAGAGGGAGACGCTGCCAAGATGATGAGTGATGTAGTATCTCCGGCCAGTAAACTGAGGAATCTAATATCCAGTAACTTGTGTCCTACAAAGAGATGGAGACACACGTGATACACCTGGGGTTCAACTCCGCAGGACGGATCATTAGACCTGACGTCAACCCAGAAGTCCTCATTGGGTGGTGACTATAAGCCTTGGCACCAGATGTCATAAACAGTCTGCCTGTTAGGCTTGGCACCAGGTATTGCTCTATCATTTAGACTTGGCACCAGGTATAGGTCTGCAAATCAGACTTGGCACTAGATATACAAAGATTCTATATCTTAAAGGGGTTCTCCGAGTTATATATATTGATGGCCTATATCAATGTCAGATTGGTGGGGGTCCGACACCCGGCACCCCCACGATCAGCTGTTTGAAGAGGAGGCGCTCGCCGTATCAGCGCTGCCTCCTCTTCGTTGTTTACATGCTGGCCGTAACGGGGTAGTGGTGAGCAGGTGTAATTACACCTCGCCACCCCATTCATTTCTATGGGAAGGCTCATTCTCATACAAGTCTATGGAAGCGATTCTTCCCATAGAAATGAATGGGGCGGTGAGGTGTAATTACACCTACTCACCACTACCCCCGTATCGGCCGGCATGTAAACAGTGAAGAGAAGGCAGCGCTCATACGGCGCACGCCTCCTCTTCAAACAGCTGATCGGCGGGGGTGCCGGGTGTCGGACCCCCGCCGATCTGATATTGATGACCTATCCTGAGGTTAGGTCATCAATATTTATATAACTCGGAGAACCCCTTTAAACTTGGTACCAGAAATGTAAGGATTTCATTTTGGGGCTTTGACCAGATATAGTTCTACAAATTAGACTTGGCACCAGTTAGGCTCCATTCACACGTCCGTATTTTCCTTTTCCAGATTTTCATCCATGTTTCCGCAAAAACCTTCCGTTTTTACCAATTGTACATCCATATCCATTCCGTTTCTCCGCAAAAAAAAAAAAGGCAAGGAGGAATATATGTTGGTAGAGTATTTCTATTTCCTGTAAACGGATCCGCAATTGCGGATGACATATAAGGCCCCATTCACACGACCGTACGTATTCCGTGTCCGTATAAAAACGGAACGGAAGACATACGGAATGTCTTCTGTAGTGTTCCGCATTTTTGCGGACCCATTGACTTTTAATGGGGCTACGGACGCGTTTTGCGGCCAAGTATAGGACATGTTTCCTTTTTTTTGCGGGAGAACTTCCGTAATATACGGATGCGGAATGCACACGGTGTGCATTCCGCATTTTTTTTTCTCCTATGGAAAAATGAATGGGTCCCTATGGTTCCGCATCTTATCCGCAAAAATGCGGATAAGATACGGAAATGAACATACGGTCGTGTGAATGGGGCCTACGGCTTTATTCACACGTCCGTATTTTGTTTCCGTGTCCGTTCCATTTATTTTTCTTTGCGGATCGTATGCGGAACCATTCCTTTCAGTGGGTCCGCAAAAAAAAAAAGGAAGGTACTCCGTATGCATTCCGTTTCCGTATGTCCGTATTTTTGTTCCGCAAAAAAGATAGAACATGTCCTATTCTTGTCCGTTTTGCTACATAGGCTACAGGATAGGCATTGTTACAATGGATCCGCAAAAAAAAACGGAAACACGGATGACATACGGAACGTAATCCATTTCGTTTGCGGATCCGCAATATGGGGAACTGAAAATACATACGGATGTGTGAATGAAGCTTAATGGGACCACGGACCGCATATGCGGACAAAAGGAGGGCAAGCTCTATCTTATTTGTGGATCCGCATAACGGAACAACAGATGCGGACAGTATACGGAGTGCTGTCCGCATTTTTTCAGGACCCATTAAAACTAATGGATCCGAATCCTATCCGCATGATTTGTGGATCGGATCACGAAAGAAAAACAGGACGTGTGAATGGAGCCTTATAGATATGGAAGGTTTTCATTGTTAGACTTAGCAATAGCGCTTGTTAGGCTTGGTCATAATTCATAGTCTTGACACTAAACATGTAGGATTTCATCTTTAAAGAAGAACTCCGGCAAAAATTGTTATTCTCTGACCTGTTAGAAAGGTGCATGACATAATCTGTAGTGATTGTCATCTTCTTATCAGAGACTGTTTCTGTGAGTAAAAACCTCTCTTCTTATTGTAGCTGGGTCATGTGACCAACTCCCTGACCTCCAACTGACCCAGGACAGGAAGCCAGTAACTGCTCTATTCATTCCTATGGGAGCCTCACTTTCAGTCTCATAGGAATACATAGAGAATTAGACTTCCTGTCCACACATAAGTCTCTGTGTGAGTTGGTGGGTCTAATTGCTGGTCACATGACTCAGATAAGAAACTTCAGGATGATATAAGTCAAAAATTCAGACTCTGGTAAGAAAATGACATTCACTACAGATTATATCATGTACATTTCTAGCAGGACATGGAATAAAATTTTTGTCGGGAGTTCTTCTTTAAGTTTGGCACCAGATATACAAGGTTTTGATTATTAGACTTAGCAATAGGCTTAGTACTACATGTGACCCATATATGAGCTTAGTCTAAAAATATGTCGTAGTTTTAGTTCGGTCGCCTCTCAGAGCGTAGTTTCGACTGCACACGTATCGGCAGCACGGATGCGGCAGGCTGTTCCGGTGGATGGCCGGACACCCCTGCCACTAGTGTGAAAGTAGCCTAAGCTTGGTAGTTATCTGTATATCTGTATTTAAAGGGGTTCATTATTACACTCGCCTCCGGTTTTGTATGGCTGTTATTTTTAAACGTGGCACACAGTGTTACCAGTCATAGCCTGTTTCTAATAATTCAGTTTATTTTCCATTCATAGAATTGGCACCAGCTTTGTAAGAATTTCATTATTAGACTTGGCACCAGATTTTTAAATAGTAACATAGTTTATAAGTCTGAATAAAGCCCTCTGTCCATCCAGTTCTTCCTGTTATACTGCAAGTTGATCCAGAGGAAGCCAAAAAAAAACCCTGTGAGGTAGAAGCCAATTTTCCTCACTTTAGGGGAAAAAATTCCTTCCCGACTCCAATCAGAAATCAGAATAACTCCCTGGATCAACGACCCCTCTCTAGTAACTATAACCTGTAATATTATTACCTCCAGAAATACATCCAGGCCCCTCCTGATCTCTTATAGTGAACTTACCATCACCACCTCCTCAGGCAGAGAGTTCCATAGTCTCACTGCTCTTACCGTAAAGAATCCTCTTCTATGTTTGTGTACAAACCTTCTTTCCTCCAGACGCAGAGGATGTCCCCTCGTCACAGTCACAGTCCTGGGGATAAATAGATGATGGGAGAGATCTCTGTACTGACCTCTGATATATTTATACATAGTTATTAGATCTCCCCTCAGTCGTCCCTAATTTTGATAATCTTTCTGGGTCCTGTAGTCCACCCGTTCCAGTTATGACTTTAGTTGCCCTCCTCTGAACCCTCTCTCACTTTATTTTCCTAATCTTCATTATACACCTGAATTTTATTAATTAATTTTTAATTTATTTTTCCCTAAAAAATGTCCATACTGTGTCGGTTGGCGTACACAAGATAAACGGTTTCCGCCTGTTTTTCTGCATGTGCGTAAAAAAAAAACAAACAACTGAAAACACTAAATAATTCATTTTCGTTTCCCCCGTTATAGCAGCTTCTAAGGAATGCAAATATTCCATAGGAAAAGAGAGAAAGTCATTAAGGGGGAGAGTCTTGCTTTTAACTAAATGATCTGTGTAAATTTTATTTTCAGCACTTACAGTACGAAAAAAAAAGAAGCAACGCGAAAGCATCAGTTCCATGTGATCTCTTGTCTCTTTCATGTTGTAGCTACCTGAAAATATCACCCATGCGGCATTTTATCTGCTATTCTGCAGACGTCTTATCACATTTTACGTAATGTTCTGCCACTTTCAGCATAATTGCATCTCTCGTGAAATAAAATCAATAGGAAAAAAAAAATCATGTTTATGAAATTCGGCTGAAGCTACAAATAAGGAAGGGAAAAAGAGGTTTAAAGGGGTTTTCCAGGAGTTAAAGAAGAACTCCTGCAAAATGTTTTATTCTCTGACCTGTTAGAAAGGTGCATGTTATAATCTGCAGTGAATGCAATCTTCTCATCAGAAACTGTATTTGTGAGTTATTCCCTCTCTTCTAATTGTAGCTGGGTCATGTGACCAACTCCCTGACCTCCAACTGACCCAGGACAGGAAGCCAGTCACTGCTCTATTCATTCCTATGAGACTGAAAGTGAGGCTCCCATAGGAATGCATAGAAAATTAGACTTCCTGTTCATACATAAGATGCTGCGTTATCTGGTGAGTCTGATTGCTGGTCACAGGATGGGAAACATCAGGGAGATATAACTCACAAATTCAGACACTGGTAAGAAAATGACATTCACTACAGATTACATCATGTACATTTCTAGCAGGACATGGAATAAATTTTTTGGCGGGATAGGTCATCAGTATCTGATTGGTGGGGGTCCGACACCCAAGACCCCCTGCCAATTAGTTGCTTGAGAAGATACCGGCTCTCCTGTGAGCGCCGCTACCTTCTCTCAGCTCACCAAGCACAGCGCTGTACATTGTATAGTGGTTGTGATTGGTATCGCACTCGGCCTCATTCACTTGACTGTTGAGAAGCTGCTCCTAGGCCATGTGACCGATGAACGTGACATCACTGTCCTAGGAAAAGCTGAGAGAAGGACGAGGCGCTCACAGGAGCTCCAGTTTCTTCTCAAACAGCTGATCGGCGGATCCTGAGGATAGGTCATCAGTAGTAAAATCCTGGAAAAACCCCTTTAAGGGGGACAGAATAGGAAAGACAAATGGCGCCAGGTTTCTTCGAGTGGCTACTTTGTCAGTGATTTGTATCAGTACGTATAGTCATGTGATGCCTCATGAATTGTAGGACATTATTGGTTCCTGTTAATATGGGCATCCCTGGAATGAGCGGTTCACTAAGTGCTGTCATATGTACTTTTGGCCGGGATATTTCATCTTCCATAATCAATTTATAATAATACATAATCAAAGAGTGGCACACGTGGTCGAAGATATATTATAGACCTGCGAGCTGATTGGATCTTTCCAGGAGTCAGTGTGAATTTTTTAATGGCCTGGAAAAATGAAATCCAATAGACAGCCATAAAGAACAATCTAAATAGTCTGGCGCCAGTAGCTAGCCTCAGTGGGTTTTTGGTTTGTAGACTTAGGTAGTAGGTAGACTTAGTGCAATAGATGCTTTCATAGTGGGCAGCACAGTGGCTTAGTGGTTAGCACTGTGTTTGTGTGGGTTTCCTCCGGGTACTCCGGTTTCCTTCCGCACTTCAGGAAACCGGAGTACCGGAGCCCCATTGTCTGTAAAGCGTTTCGGAGTATAGCAGCGCTATATAAGTACATAAAATAAATAAATAGGGTGAAACACTCATTAGTATTTGCTTCTTAAGACAAACTGCCATTTCCCCCCACTTTCAAGGGTAAAAAGTGTGTTTTATAGGGCGAAAAATATGGTATACCATATTTTTTGGACTATAAGACGCACTGAGGATTTGTAGGAGGAAAATAAGACATATAATATTTTTCATCAGACCTCAAAGCAGGCACCCTCAGACCTCAGATCAGATCCTCATCAGACCCCCAATCTCCATCAGCCTTAGATCAAACCCCCAAGCACCATCAGCCTCAGATCAGAACCCCATCAGCCTCAGGTCAGAACCCCATAAGCCTCAGATCAGACCCCGTCAGCCTCAGATCAGACCCCCATCAGCCTCAGATCAGACCCCCATCAGCCTCAGATCAGACCCCGTCAGCCTCAGATCAAACCCCCATCAGCCTCAGATCAGACCCCCATCAGCCTCAAATCAGACCCCCATCAGCCTCAAATCAGACCCCCATCAGCCTCAGGTCAGAACCCCATCAGCCTCAGATCAGACCCCGTCAGCCTCAGATCAGACCCCCATCAGCCTCAGCCTCAAACCCCCAAGCACCATCAGCCTGAGATCAGACCCCCATCAGCCTCAGGTCATAACCCCATCAGCCTCAGATCAGACCCCGTCAGCCTCAAATCAGACCCCCATCAGCCTCATCTCAGACCCCCATCAGGCACAGCTCAGACCCCCATCAGCCTCAGCTCAGACACCCATTAGCCTCAGCTCAGACCCCCATCAGCCTCAGCTCAGACCCCCATCAGCCTCAGCTCAGACCCCCATCAGCCTCAGCTCAGACTCCCATCAGCCTCAGCTCAGACCCCCATCAGCCTCAGCTCAGACCCCCATCAACCTCAGCTCAGACCCCCATCAGCCTCAGCTCAGACCCCCATCAGCCTCAGCTCAGACACCCATTAGCCTCAGCCTAGACCCCCATCAGCCTCAGCTCAGACCCCCATCAGCCTCAGCTCAGAGCCCCATCAGCCTCAGCTCAGACCCCCATCAGCCTCAGCTCAGACCCCTATCAGCCTCAGCTCAGACCCCCATCAACCTCAGATCAGACCCTCATCAGACCCCCAAGCTCCATGAGCCTCAGTTTAGACTCCCATCAAACTCAGCTCAGACCCCCGTCATCCTCAGCTCAGACCTCCATCATCCTCAGATCAAACCCCCATCATCTTCAGATCAGACCCCCATCAGCTTTAGATCAGACCTCAGATCAGACATTTAAAAAAAACTTTTGATCTCCAGACAGCGCTGCCATTCACTCACCGTTCTCTGGTCTTCTTCTAGCCCGCTCTGTACTGTGACCTAAGTCACTTAACGTCAGGTCATAATGCGCGCCTACGTGCACTACGTCATGATGCTGTATCCCGCCAGGACACAGTGCAGAGTGGAGCGTGGAAGAAGACCAGGGAGTGTGAGTACAGCCACACATCACTTCTCTCACCGCTCCTCACTCCTCCCACATGCTGATGACTGCTTCTATAATGGAAGTGGTCATTAGCATTCGGACTATAAGACGCACTGCCACTTTTCCCTCACTTTTGGGGGAAAACAATAACAAATTACAATCATCAGTGGCTTTCTGGCTTGTAGAATTAGCCAGATAGATTTTACGTTTACACTTTTGGAGCCAGTTACAGTAGATCAATCCAGGCCTGGCAATAAGAGCTTCCATAGACGACTAATAATAATCTTAATTTTTATTTTCTTCAGCGCCCCACTTGAGGTACAGAGACTTTGGGATGAAACCTGCTCTATATGGTGACCGTAAAAAGAATAGTCATTCCTCAGTCTAATGATCACTAGAACATTTCCATAGCCCGTCAGCGATGGAGGGAAAATTTCACACATTTCCTTTGAAGCCGCGTATTTTTATCTCGCTGTGAGCGGCGGTGGTTTTTCAGGTGCACGTCTCGCTATTTTTAAATAGATTTAGTAAATACAAAGTTCATGTATAAGTGATGAATGAGGCAGCCGGAGACCCTCTGCGCCTGCGAGTGCGATTATGTTGTCAAGTGCTATCCAAACATGTACAGGAAGACACAAGGAGTGTTCTTATCCGTTCCCGACTTGTCTTCTACTTCATGCGAATTCAGCGAAGCTTCTGACACTGAAGTACAAAAAAATGCTGAGAGCATCACTTTCTGATGACTAAAGGACAGGTTGTGTGAAAAAAGGAGAAATGCATTGCTTTGGTTAGAAAATAGACTCATAATGTGGAAAAATTGACTGTGGTTCTCTGCCTTGGACAGGATCTTAGAAATGACACCAGACAATAAGCTGATCACAGGGTGACTTTGACTCCCCCATGTACAAGAATATAACTAGTATAATACTGCCCCTATGTACAAGAATATAACTAGTATAATACTGCCCCTATGTACAAGAATATAACTAGTATAATACTGCCCCTATGTACAAGAATATAACTAATATAATACTGCTCCTATGTACAAGAATATAACTACTATAATACTGCTCCTATGTACAAGAATATAACTAGTATAATACTGCCCCTATGTACAAGAATATAACTAGTATAATACTGCCCCTATGTACAAGAATATAACTAATATAATACTGCTCCTATGTACAAGAATATAACTAGTATAATACTGCCCCTATGGTACAAGAATATAACTGTAAATATACTGCCCTATGTACAAGAATAGAACTACTATAATACTGCTACTATGTACAATACTGTACAAGAATATAAACTATATACTGCTCCTATGTACAAGAATATAACTACTATAATAACTGCTCCATGTACAAGAATATAAATACTATAATACTGCCTCCTATGTACAGGAATATAACTACTATAATACTGCCTCTATGTATAAGAATATAACTACTATAATACTGCTCCCATGTACAAGAATATAACTACTATAATACTGCTCCTATGTACAAGAATATAACTACTATAATACTGCCTCCTATGTACAAGAATATAACTACTATAAATACTGCTCCTATGTACAAGAATATACTACTATAACACTGCTCCTATGTACAAGAATATAACTACTATAACACTGCTCCTATGTACAAGAATATAACTATATAATACTGCTCCTATGTACAAGAATATATTACTATAATACTGCCTCTATGTACAAGAATATAACTACTATAATACTGCTCCTATGTACAAGAATAAACTATTATAATACTGCTCCTATGTACAAGAATATTACTACTATAATACTGCTCCTATGTACAAGAATATAACGTCTATAATACTGCCTCCTATGTACAAGAATAAACTACTATAATACTGCCTCCTATGTACAAGAATATAACTACTATAATACTGCTCCTATGTACAAGAATATAACTACTATAATACTGCCTCTTATGTACAAGAATATAACTACTATAATACTGCTCCTATGTACGAGAATATAACTACTATAATACTGCTCCTATGTACAAGAATATAACTACTATAATACTGACTCCTATGTACGAGAAATAACTACTATAATACTGCTCCTATGTTCAAGAATATAACTACTATAATACTGCTCCTATGTACAAGAATATAACTACTATAATACTTCTCCTATGTACAAGAATATAACTACTATAATACTGCTCCTATGTACAAGAATATAACTACTTAATACTGCTCCTATGTACGAGATAAAACTACTATAATACTGCTCCTATGTACGAGAATATAACTACTATAATACTGCTCCTATGTACGAGAATATAACTACTATATACTGCTCTATGTACAAGAATATTACTACTATAATACTGCTCCTATGTACGAGAATATAACTACTATAATACTGCTCCTATGTTCAAGAATATAACTATTATAATACTGCTCCTATGTACAAGAATATAACTACTATAATACTTCTCCTATGTACAAGAATATAACTACTATAATACTGCTCATATGTACAGGAATATAACTACTATAATACTGCTCCTATGTACAAGAATATAACTACTATAATACTGCTCCTATGTACAAGAATATAACTACTATAATACTGCCTCCTATGTACAAGAATATATTTACTATAATACTGCTCCTATGTACAAGAATATAACTACTATAATACTGCTCCTATGTACAAGAATATAACTACTATAATACTGCCTCCTATGTACAAGAATATAACTACTATAATACTGCTCCTATGTACAAGAATATAACTACTATAATACTGCCTCCTATGTACAAGAATATAACTACTATGATACTTCTCTCTATAAGGTATAGGTATAAGAAGAGAAGACTTCAACTGCCCCCTCACGTCACATGATGTCATCACAGATCCTTTTCCATCACTTCTCCTCTTCACTGCTGAGCTCCGCCCCCTCCTGCACTGATCTCATGAAGGTGATGTCATCACAGGTTCTTCAGTTCTTGCAGTCTAGCTGATTCAGAGTATGTCCTGGTCGTTGTCACTGCTGTTGAATCTGGAGTTCTCGTGTTCTCTCTGTTATCCGCCTTTAGCCCCTTCAGGGAGGTATACATCAAAATATGCTTTTTTAAGCAATTTTTAGCAACCCATAGAAGACAGCTGTGGTCTCTGATCCTACCCTAAGCTCAAATTTTGTAACCTCTAAATCATACAGCACTTGACCTGCATCTTACCCCCATACATCGTACACCAGAAGTCAAGATACAAGGTGAGACATCTCACCGATCTGGAAACTAAAGCCGACGTTAGGTTGAATTTCCCTAAAGTATCGGTGGCCAGGTCATCAGGAGGTCAGCCAAGCACACCTGATGGTGAAGAACCTGTTTGTATGCTAGCTTGAGGAACATTGTGCTATCTGGCCGCTTGTCTTGTGACGTGGTCATTATCTGGATGGCTTCATCCCTTGCAAACAACCAGCAAATCCACAGGAAAGTTGCAAATATTTAACACGCAAAGAGCTCCTCAGATTTCTACCTGAGAACCATTCACAGTGGGGAAAAAAAGTATTTAGTCAGCCACCAATTGTGCAAGTTCTCCCACTTAAAAAGATGAGGTCGGCCTGTAATTGACATCATAGGTAGACCTCAACTATGAGAGACAAAATGAGAAAACAAATCCAGAAAATCACATTGTCTGATTTTTAAAGAATTGATTTGCAAATTATGGTGGAAAATAAGTATTTGGTCAATAACAAAAGTTCATCTCAATACTTTGTTGGCAATGACAGAGGTCAAACGTTTTCACTGTTGCTGGTATGTTGGCCTATTCCTCCATGCAGATCTCCTCTAGAGCAGTGATGTTTTGGGGCTGTCGCTGGGCAACACGGACTTTCAACTCCCTCCAAAGGTTTTCTATGGGGTTGAGATCTGGAGACTGGCTAGGCCACTCCAGGACCTTGAAATGCTGCTTACGAGGCCACTCCTTCGTTGCCCTGGTGGTGTGCTTGGGATCATTGTCATGCTGAAAGACCCAGCCACGTTTCCTCTTCAATGCCCTTGCTGATGGAAGGAGGTTTGCACTCAAAATCTCACGATACACTGTAATAACTCAACTTTTGTTGACATCCTCCTGACATGGTGCCAGTCCTGGTGCCATATGGTGCACATGGTGCTGTGTTCCTGATGCAGTAATACGTTCCTTACATGTTTTTCTGCGTGGATTGCTTCTAGTGAGAGGGAATAGGTTCTTGGAGAGACCTGCAAGTTGAGGTTATCCCTGGCCAACAGGTGGAAGGTTCTTATGACTTTTGGGTCGTTGTATGACCCCATCCACTGTCTAGATGTGATCCGTGTCATGGCTGAAGTCGCAGTCTATCCTTAGCCTAACAGTCCTGGGTATCCCCTTTAAGACCTCATTCGCAAGACCATGTCCATTTTGCGGTCCGAATACTGACTTCAATGGGTCTGTGGTCCATATTCCATCTTTTTGCGGAACGGACATGCGGAAAGCACAGGGATGATTCGTGCGTTTCCATCCTCCGTATGTCCAAAAAGATAGGACATGTACTATACTCGACGCCCAAACGAGGACAATTGAACCATTGGAGTCAATGGGTCTGCAAAAATGAAGGAACGACACAGAAGGTATCCCTGCACATACCGCCGTGTGCATGAGGCGTAAAGCTGTACAACAGGCAAAAAAAAAAGGGACATTCTGTTACATTTTAATACATGTTTCCTTTTCTTAAAGGGACAGTACCAGGAAACAGTCTTAACCCCCTAACTGCAGTGGGGAAAGTAGCTACCTGGAGGGGGGAGGGCTGCTTTAGAGGCTGCTACCTCCTGAATGGTAGCAGCTAGAAAAATGCAACGGATCATCTTGTTTGAAAGCAGACATTCCAGGCTTTCAGACAATACCAAAATGACAGCAATATGTTCAGGACAGGGGAAGATATCACTGATCAGCTTTCAGACAAGACCTGCATGTTTCTAGCTGCTACCATTGAGGAGATATCACCATCTAAAGCAGCCCTCCCCCCTCCAGTTAGCTACTTTTCACACTGCCCGAGCTGGACTCAGGCAAAACAGTTAGGTGGTTAAAGGCAGCCTGTCAGCTGGAAATTCACTGTTACACCATGTAGGGCTAGCTCACTTGAATGCAATGATACCTTTCACTTAGCAATCCATTGCTTCATTCTGGAGAAAAAGTACTTTTAATCCATATGCAAATGAGCAGTTAAGTGCACCGAGGGCGGGCCCAAGCCAATCTGTGCTTCCTTGCTCCTCCTTCTTCCCCTGCTGGCTCCTTCCTTCGACTTCTTGATTGACAGTCCCAGGCGAGATGTTTATGCAGGAACCTGGCCCTGTCAATCAAGAAAGAGAGGGAGCGGCTGACAGAGGAAATAGGAGGAGCAAGGGTGCAAAGAGTGGCACTGGCCTGCCCTTGTTGCACTTAAATGCTCATTTGCATGTGGATTAAAAAGGCCTATTCTCCAAAATGAAACAACAGATCGCTAAGTGATAGGTGTCATTGCGTTCAGCAGAGGCGACAGTGGGTTTCCTGCTGACAGTTTCCCTTTAAACCGGCAGCGTACTCGACTGCTCCTCTTCATGCGCCTCTCCCAGGTGTGACTGACTATTGTAACCTGTCTGTAATTAGCCTTCATTTTCATTTTCAGTTTATCCTTTGGCAAATCAGTTATTTATTAATGTGTGTATAACAGATGCAGGCGGCATTTCATTAAAGCGCCAATTAACAATTCAGTCTCCTCCATTACCTCCGCTATAATACCGTCTCCCGACTGCGGAAGACGTGCCGTCCTAGCCCCCATCCCTGTCTGCCGCCGCCTCTAGGTCGTTTAGCGGGTCGGTAATTATAATGCCTGGATTTACGATGCCGCTGCTGTCTTCATGCTTTTCCCTTTTTTTTTTTTTTTTATTTGTTTTCCTTCCCTGTCTCCTCTTTTTTTCTTGTTAGGTGGTTTTACAGTTTGCATTTGACATTTATTATACGAGTCATTTTCGGTGTTCTCCTGTCTTCTATTATCCTGGAAAAAAGAAGGGATTGTGTTCTGGAGGGAGCGGCATTAAGTAGTCCTTTTTATTCCTTCCTGTATCATGGGCGCTGAGGGGACATGAAGAATCGGCGTCTAGAAGATGAAAGCTCGGATATGTAGAGAAATGTTATGATTATTGGTTTACATGACAAATACCGTATTTTTCGCCCTATAAGACGCACCTTAGAGGAGGACAATAAGAAAAAAATGTTTTTCATTAGATCTCAGGTAAGACCAGCAGTGTCAATCAGACCTCAGCTCACAGCCCCAATCAGACCCCCAATGTGAATAAGACCCCAACAAGACCTCAGATCAGACCCCAATGTGAATGTCCCCCAATCAGACCTCATATCAGCAGCCCCCACTGCCTCTCATAATAGCCATCAGTAGCCCCCATTGCCTCATATCAGCCCCCAGCAGCCCCCATTGCCTCATATCAGCCCCCAGCAGCCCCCATTGCCTCATATCAGTCCTCAGTAGTCCCCGTTGCCTCTCTTATTGGCCCCCAGCAGCCCCCATTGCCTCATATCAGCCCCCAGCAGCCCCCATTGCCTCATATCAGTCCTCAGTAGTCCCCGTTGCCTCATATCAGTCCTCAGTAGTCCCCGTTGCCTCTCTTATTGGCCCCCAGCAGTCCCCATTGCCTGCCATGTTAGCCCCCAGCAGCCTCTATTGCCTCATATCAGTCCTCAGTATCCCCCGTTGCCTCTCATATTGGCCCCCAGCAGCCCCCAATGCCTGCCATGTTAGCCCCCAGCAGCCTCTATTGCCTCATGTTTAATAAAATAAAAAAAACACCTCTCCTGCTCCAGATGGCGCCGCTCCTCTGCTCCAGCACTCTTCTTTCTCTTCCTCCGTCGGCTGTGCTGTGATCTCACACACACAGCGTGAGGTCGCAGCACAGCCGACAGCCGAGGACCAGGAAGCAGTGAGTACAGAGCCTTCACAGCTTCCCAGTCATCCGGTAGTAATGAGCGCTTCCATAATGGAAGTGCTTATTAGTATTCACCCCATAAGATGCACTTTTGGAGGCAAAATGCATCTTATGGGGCAAAAAATACAGTATGCATGTTCTGTAACTAATGTTGTTGTCCCTACATGTTACTTATTGTCATGACTGACATGGGTAGTAAAAAAGATGCACTGAAATACAGTAATCTTGGCTGATCTAATGACTGTCTTGCAGTTATGACAGGTCCTAGTGTGGGAATGACAAGTCAAACATTCTCATATATCAACATTCACACTCAATGTCCTTATACTCTGACTAAATTAAACTTCTGGCATTCTCATGTTGTTCATACAATGTGAGAATGTCATTGAAATGTTCATATATTAATCTTGACAACGCATTTTCCCACATTATGGCAAGTCTAAAGATTCCTCTTTGCTCATATGAGAATGACCTATGGTGTCCACCAGATATTCTTATCCATAAGTCTTCACACCCCATGTCCCTACCTTCATAGCAAGTGTAAAGATATCTCCAATCATTCTTAGTCTGCTTTCTCATCTGCGCTTATTATTTCCGTTCTCCTGCAGAAGAAGGAAAATAACAGAATTGACCGATACGGCACGTAACTGAAACAAACGGAGCCTAACAGACCCCACTAATTATAATGGGATCCATTAGCTTTGCGTTCAGGAGAAGGTTTTTCTTTTAGTGGAGAAAAAAGTCGTGCATGCCCGCTATTTTTACCGAATTTTGTGAGGTAAGCCTCGAACAGAGCTTCTGACACAGATGTGAAAGCATCCTGTAATGGGGAGCCGGCAGCCTTGTGTTATCCCTTGTACTGACGTTACCTCTCGGCTCGTATTTGACTCCGGTGTTATCCCTTGGTATTGATGTGACCTCCTGGCTCTTGAACTTGATAATATTCTCTTGTCCGCGTGTTCTGTCTTTGTCTATTGTTTTTTGCCGTTGCTCCCCTCCCTGTAAGCCCCAGCACGTACATAAGGTAGGGACTGCCATCCAGTTGCGCACCGTCAGTTAGGACGGACTGTGCAAGTAGGCAGGGACAGTGGTGTGGGTTTGAGCTCAGGTCTTCACTAATCCCTGATACGTGACACATCTTTACATTATTCATACAACTTGAGAATGACCTGTCATGACCACCAGACATTCTCATACATCAACCTTCACAACCTGTTTCCCCACATTATGGCAAGTCTTATGGCAAGGTTTGAGAAGGCAGTGGTGCTGGCAGTAGCATTTACTTCAATGGGACTGAGCCGCGCATAGGCCGGTGATAATAGTCGTGACGTCACTGGACTGCGGGAAACAGCGACAAGGCCATGGCGGTTCTGTGAGCGCTGCTGCCTTCTCAAACAGCTGATTGACGGGGTCCCGGGTGTTAGACCCCCACCGATCAGATGCTGATGATCTATCCAAAGATAGATTATCAGTAAAAAAAAAGGTACAGAATCCCTTTAACTCCAGTCATTCTCACTTTCTGCACTATGTACAATGTAAGAATGTCCTGTGCTGAAACTATACATCAATGTTTACACCCCATACCCCCAAATTATTTCTAATTAAGTCTAATGTTGGTGACACCAGATAAGCTCATATATCACTATAAACCCCACATTACAGCAAGTGTAAATTTACCTCCAGGCATTTTTAGATTTTTCATATGTGAGAATGACATCATATATTCTCATGCATCAGTCTGTACACCTGATATCCCTATATTAAGAAAAGTCCTAAATTAACCACAGTCAGTTTCATATTGTTCATAAAATGTGACCTATGGTGCACACCAGACATTCTCTTGCCCCAGTTTTTATACCTCATATATGTACATAAATTTACAGTAACCTCCTGTGGTTCTCATATTGTTCATATGTGAGAATGTCCTTTGGTGAACACAAGTCCTTCTCATACCTCACTGTTACATCCCATTTCCCCATATTATGGAAAGTCTAAAATACCCCCAGTCATTCTCCCATTCCTCATAGAACATGAGAATGATCTGTGGTGACGCCAAATATTCTCATATATAAATCAGAATATTGCATGACCCATATTATACAAAGTCTGATATTAACTCCGGTAATTCTCATGTTGTTTATATAAAATGAGACTGAGAATGATCTGTGGTGACTCCAGATATTCTCATATATAAGTCTGATTATTGCATGACCTGTATTATAGGAAGTCTAATATTAACTCCAGAAATTCTCATCTTGTTTACATAAGATGAGAATGATCTGTGGTGACTCCAGGTCACCTCATACATGAATCCCTATACCGCATGTCCGCATATTATGTCAGGCCTAAAGTTAACTTAGGTCATTCTTACGTTGTACAACATTAGAGTGTCTTGTTCTGACTACCATGGCGTATGATGTATTCTTATACATAACTCTCCCTATCCCATGTTCCCATATTATGGAAAGTATAAAATACCTCCAGTCATTCTCCCACTCCCCAAAGAAGGTGTGAATGATCTGTGGTGACACCAGATAGATATTCTCATACATAAATCTGCATACCCTGTGACCCATATCTTAAGAAGTCTCTTGTTTATATAAAATGAGACTGACCTGTGGTGACACCAGGTTTTCATACTCTGAGTCCACATATTATTTCAGGCCTAAAGTTAATGCCAGTCATTCTCACATTCTGCATTATGTACAATGTGAGAATGACCTGTGCTGACACTCTGTATCATCTTCACATTATGACAAGTCTGATGTTGGTGACACCAGATATGGCGTATGATGTATTCTTGTGCATCACTCTCCATATCCCATGTCCCCATATTATAGAAAGTCTAAAATACCTCCAGTCATTCTCCCACTCCCCAAAGAAGATGTGAATGATCTGTGGTGACACCAGATAGATATTCTCATACATAAATCTGCATACACTGTGACCCATATTATATGACGTCTAAAGTTAACTGCAGTAATGAGACTGTCCCCGTATAATAGAAAGTCTAGAATACTTTGTTATTCTCCCACAAAAAGTGTGAATGACCTGTGATGCCCACCATACATCAGTATTCACTCCCCATGTCCCCCCCACTCTGGTCATTCTAAAATTAACACTCACACACTGTTTATAGAACACGAGAATGACCTATGGAGGTCCCTGAACATTTTTAGATTATTGTTAGTTGCTCCTGGTGTATCACAGCCCCGCCTTTAATGTTATAATGATTTTTTAACACTTTTTTCCAAAAATAAAAGAGCTGCAAGCCTAAATTTGTATGCTTTATGGGTCTGGAACATCACGCTCATTTTTTTCTTTAAATACTTTAAAAATTAGAAATCAATAGAAGTGTTGTTCAGTATGCATCCATTAGGTAAGAAGGTGCCAACTTCTACCCATACTTGGGTTGTGATCAACGTCGCTGGTGGCCTGGGACATGTGGGAAACAAAAAGTAAAACGTTCAACATGTAAGAAACAAATGTAGCAGTTTTATTGTCCACCTTGAGACAGTGACTGGTTTTTGTTCAGTCTCTGGAAACACTGTGTAACGTTCCTCTTCTGAACTGGACTTGGAACTGCCAATTAATGATTTAGTTTACCTGTTTACTAAGCTAGGCAATGTAAGTTAATTAATGACGGGAAACCCAGAAGTACATGACAAAAATAACAAAAAGTTCTCCAGCAAAATGCAGACATTTTCCCATGCTGGTCCTCCTATGGCAGTCCCTTTACACTGGGCACAAAAGTGACACTGGAAACAGTATGGGACTCTAAATAACCTGCATGGAGATGGTGGTCCGAGGTCAGATTGTCCTTATCCCTCCTTCTCATGGGTAATATGAGGCACGGGGCACTTTGTATAAGAGGGAACCAACTTTATGGTTGTACCACCCTTCTCTCCCATAGGGAGATGTTAGGTAAGGTGGTCCTCTTGGCACCATTCTTACAACAGAGAAATGATAAGGTAGGGTGCTAGGACCCCCTGCCACCCTTCTTTCCAGTAAGGATATTGTAATGTGCTGGGCCCTCATGCCACCCTTCTCTCCAATAGGAAGATATTTTATAGGGTTCGGGGCCCTCATGCCACCCTTCTCTCCAACCGTAAGACATTTTTTAATGTTCTGGGCCCTCATGCCACCCTTCTCTCCAATGGGAAGATGTTTTGTAGGGTTCGGGGCCCTCATGCCACTCTTCTCTCCAACAGGAAGATGTTTTATAGGGTCCTGGGCCCTCATGCCACCCTTCTCTCCAACCGGAAGACATTTGTTAATGTTCTGGGTCCTCATGCCACCCTTCTCTCCAACCGGAAGACATTTGTTAATGTTCTGGGTCCTCATGCCACCCTTCTCTCCAACGGGAAGACATTTTATAGGGTTCTGGGCCATCATGCCACCCTTCTCTCCAACAGGGAGATTGCAGGTAGGTTTTAGGCCCTTATGCCACCGTTCTGTCCCACAGGGAGATGGTAAAGTGCCTGGACCCTCATGCCACCCTTCTCTCCAACGGGAAGACATTTTATAGGGTCTGGGCCATCATGCCACCCTTCTCTCCAATAGGAAGACATTTTATAGGGTTCTGGGCCCTCATGCCACCCTTCTCTCCAACAGGGAGATTGCAGGTAGAGTTTTGAGCCCTCATGCCACCCTTCTGTCCCACAGGGAGATGGTAAGATAGAGTTCTAGACCCTAATGTCACACTTCTCTCTAACAGGGAGATGGCAGGTAGGGTTCTGGGCCCTCATGCCACCCTTCTCTCCAACCGGAAGACATTTTATAGGGTCCTGGACCCTCATGCCACCCTCTGTCCAACATAGAAATGGGATGGTAGAATGCTGGGCCCTCATTTCACTCTTCTCTCTAGCAGAGAAGTGGAGATGGGAAGGTGGGGTGCTGGATCCTCCTCTTAAGGAATTATGATATGGTGGTGGTTGCATGAATCATGAAGAGGGCCCATTTGGATTTTTGGAATACAGTGTCTATTTCTTAATCTACTCTCCTAAACCGATGAGCCCAGCACTGAACATGGCTGCTTTCTAACGTGCCACCACCCAACACACCAAAGTGACCAAGGTACAGATAGTGTAAGAAGAACAAGGCAAAGCTTTTATTCATGGGGGTCAGGAAGGTATGGATGTTTAGTCCAGAGATTCCTGTATTTATTCCACTGGTTAAGACTTATTTTTGGATTTGACTTGAATTAGGATAGTTAGTGAGGGCTTGTCTCCCGTAATCCTAATTAAAAGTTTCCAGTGGCTGCTTTCTGTATCCTAGAATAAGATGTAGCAGAGCAATTAGAAATATCCTCCACCACTTACGAATGTGCACAGTCTGGACTAGGTACTAGGTACTCAATAGGTTGGAAGTACACCCATAGGGGGCGCTATTCACCTACTGTGTATATGAGAAGGGGATACTTGGCTAAAAAGCATTAAAGGGGTTTTCCAGGTTCCTGCTATTGATGACCTGTCCTCAGGATAGATCATTAACATCTGATCGGTGGGGGCCAGACACCCTGTACCCCCGCCGATCAGCTGTTCCCTGCAGCCTCCGGTCCTGGAGCTAGCACTTTGAATGGAACAGGAAGCACAGCTCCGCTCAAAGCATTGTGGCCTTGCCTTGTTACTGCAGCTCAGCTCTTATGCACTTTAATGGTAGCCGAGCTGCAGTAACCCTGATTGGCCACTACACTTTGAACAGCGCTGTGCTTCCTGTTCCATTCAAAGTGGTAGCTCCAGAGGCTGCAGGATACGGCTGATTGACGGGAGTGCGGGGTGTCAGATCCTAAACAGTTGGATATTAAAGGGTTTGACTCATCTTAGTCACTGGCGGCATATACTGTAGCTAGGATACCGTAGAAGTCAGTGGATCCTTGGCCGCACACTTGCGCTGTGCACTCTCTATTAATTTCTATGGGACTTCTGAAAATAGTCTACTGCACTTGTTTGGCTATTTTCAGAACACCCATGTAATTGAATGAGGAGCACGGCGCATATGTGTTCTAGAGATAGGTGTGGGTCTCATAGGTGGGACCCTCACTGAGCTGACTTTGATGCCACAACCCCTTTAATGAACTACCTTGAGGATAAGTCATCAATATCAGGAGCCTAGAAAACCCCCCTTGGGCCATACACATTAGTCTTAGATCAGGAGGCTCTGCCTATTTCACTGTCTGGTGTGTGAAATGTTCAAGTGCACCAAAGGGTCAGAAAGTGGAGACCAGCAGGAACCCAGGAGGCGCCGCAGTGGGGGATCGGTGAGATGAATATCATTTCTTGTTTGTGGAGGACAACCCCTTATCCAAGACCTATATGCCCAGTCCCCTGACACAGATCTTACTTACCCCGCTCCCCGGCACCAGCGTTGATCCTGATGCCGGCAAGGCCGCTGCTGAATCTGCAGTCACGCGGGTGAAAACATCCAGAAGGAGGTTAGACCATAGCTGGCTGCAACGGGAATGAGCCTCCCTAGCGTCACCCATGATGCTAGGGAGGATCCTCCCCATTGCGGCTTGCTATGGACCCCCCCCCCCATCGCCAGATGTTTTCATCCACGCAACAGATGGGGAGATGCAGCAGTGGCCATGCCGGTATCAGAACCAACGCGGCTGTGGGGGTGAGGTAAGTACAATTTGTGTGAGGGGCCCTGGCAAATGGAGGGGAATTATAGGTCTTGGATAATCACTTTAAGGGCATCTTAAAGTGGTTATCCAGAGTCCAGAAATTACAACCTTCAGTCACCTCTTTCAACCAAGTTCTTTTAAATTTTTTTAAAGAAGCAGCACCACTCTCGTCTATGGGCTGTGTCTGGTATTGCAATACCACATACAGCCCATGGACAAGAGTGGCGCTGTATCTTGAAATCAGCAGGCCCTTTGATTCTAATCATTGACAACTTAAAGAAGAACTCCCGCAAAAATTTGTATTCTCTGATCTGTTAGAAAGCTGCATGATATAATCTGTAGTAAATGCAATCTTCTTATCAGAGACTGTATTTGTGAGCTATCCCCTCTCTTTTAATTGTAGCTGGGTCATGTGACCAACTCCCTGACCTCCAACTGACCCAGGACAGGAAGCCAGTTACTGCTCTATTCATTCCTATGAGACTGAAAGTGAGGCTCCCATAGGAATACATAGAGAATTAGACTTCCTGTCCACACATAAGATGCTGCGTGAGTTGGCGAGTCTGATTGCTGGTCACATGACACAGATGAGAAGCATCAGGGAGATATAACTCACAAATTCAGACACTGGTAAGAAAATGACATTCACTACAGATTACATCATGTACATTTCTAGCAGGACAGAGAATAAATTTTTTTGCGGGAGTTCTACTTTGAAATAAGTAAAGTCTCAAAGCACCTATGTGGGACCTATAATGGCAGCCATATTGGATATCACCATGCGTTTTCAGAAAGCAGGAATCGCTCAGAAATGGCTAATTACAGTAAGGGAGTCCATTTATTGGGGGTGTGTTTGATTCTTGAATGAACTGTTCTTTAAAGAGGTCTCTTCTTCCTCCTCCGCGGTGGAACCTGAGACTTTTTATTTAAATTAGATCCGTTTTTTTTCTTAAGCCGGGAAGGAACGCTTTAATACTCCTTTCAGTACGTCTGTGAAGATGATGGCGTGCCTGGAAATCATTAGGAGCCGTCGACGTCTCTTATCTCGACACCGTTATTACTGAGAAGGCATTCACAAGTGTCGAGCGCCAGATCAAGTAGGCACTGAATGCGAATCCTTCACTCTTCACGCCGCACAATTCAGAAGGAAGAAAGCGGTCATTGTTGGATTAAGTGCGCTCCAGTGTGTGAGGTGCTAAACGCCGCATAATGCCGAGGAACTTACACACTCCGAGCACATGACTGCTGAAAGAGGCGCTATTATATCATATAATTACCATAATCTGTGGAGAGGAACCTCACCCCGGGGTCAGGACATAAAGGCTGACCTAGAAAAAGCCTCCAAATGACTCGTCTCCTCCATTACTTGTAAGAGTGTTACAGTATAGTCTCTACATGTCTGCAGAATATAGCAATATAGCAGTTATATTCTTGTACATAGGAGCAGTATTATAGTAGTTATATTCTTGTACATAGGAGGCAGTAGTATAGTAGTTATATTCTTGTACATAGGAGGCAGTATTATAGTAGTTATATTCTTGTACATAGGAGGAGTATTATAGTAGTTATATTCTTGTACAGAGGAGGCGGTATTATAGTAGTTATATTCTTGTACATAGGAGACAGTATTATAGCAGTTATATTCTTGTACATAGGAGGCAGTATTATAGTAGTTATATTCTTGTACATAGGAGCAGTATTATAGTAGTTATATTCTTGTACATAGGAGCAGTATTATAGTAGTTATATTCTTGTACATAGGAGCAGTATTATAGTAGTTATATTCTTGTACATAGGAGCAGTATTATAGTAGTTATATTATATATTCTTGTACATAGGAGCAGTATTATAGTAGTTATATTCTTGTACATAGGAAGCAGTATTATAGTAGTTATATTCTTGTACATAGGAGCAGTATTATAGTAGTTATATTCTTGTACATAGGAGCAGGCAGTATTATAGTAGTTATATTCTTGTACATAGGAGCAGTATTATAGTAGTTATATTCTTGTACATAGGAGGCAGTATTATAGTAGTTATATTCTTGTACATAGGAGCAGTATTATAGTAGTTATATTCTTGTACATAGGAGGCAGTATTATAGTAGTTTATATTCTTGTACATAGGAGGAGTATTATAGTAGTTATATTCTTGTACATAGGAGTTTACAGTATGCAGTATATATAGCTTTATATAGTTATATTCTTGTACATAGGAGCAGTATTATAGTAGTTATATTTCTTGTACATAGGAGCAGTATTATAGTAGTTATATTCTTGTACATAGGAGCAGTATATAGTATAGTTATAGCAGTATTATAGTATTTATATTCTTGTACATTAGGAGCAGTATTATAGTAGTTATATTCTTGTACATAGGAGCAGTATTATAGTAGTTATATTCTTGTACATAGGCATTATTACAGTAGTTATATTCTTGTACATAGGAGCAGTATTATAGTAGTTATATTCTTGTACATAGGAGCAGTATTATAGTAGTTATATTCTTGTACATAGGAGCAGTATTATAGTAGTTATATTCTTGTACATAGGAAGCAGTATATTATAAGTTATATATCTTGTACATACATAGGAGCAGTATTATAGTAGTTATATTCTTGTACATAGGAGCAGTATTATATATATTTCTTGTACATAGGAGCAGTTATAGTATTATATTCTTGTACATAGGAGCAGTATTATAGTAGTTATATTCTTGTACATAGGAGCAGTATTATAGTAGTTATATTCTTGTACATAGGACAGTATTATAACAGTATTTATAGTAGTTATATTCTTGTACATAGGAGCAGTATTATAGTAGTTATATTCTCCTGTACATAGGAGGCAGTATTATAGTAGTTTATATTCTTGTACATAGGAGCAGTATTATAGTAGTTATATTCTTGTTACATAGGAGCAGTATTATAGTAGTTATATTCTTGTACATAGGAGGCAGTATTATTAGTATTATAGCAGTTATATTCTGTGTACATAGTACAGTATATATAGTTATATTCTGTACATAGGAGCAGTATATAGTTATAGTTATATTCTTTAGGACAGTATTAGTAATATTCTTGTATAGTATATTATTTGTTGTACATAGGAGCAGTATTATAGTAGTTATATCTTGTACATTAGAGCAGTATTATAGTAGTTATATTCTCTTGTACACAGAAAGTATAGTAGTAGATATATTTTTGTACATAGGAGCAGTATTATAGTAGTTATATTCTTGTACATAGGAGGCAGTATTATAGTAGTTATATTCTTGTACATAGGAGCAGTATTATAGTAGATATATTCTTGTACATAGGAGCAGTATTATAGTAGTTATATTCTTGTACATAGGAGGCAGTATTATAGCAGTTATATTCTTGTACATAGGAGACAGTATTATAGTAGTTATATTCTTGTACATAGGAGGGCAGTATTATAGTAGTTATATTCTTGCACATAGGAGCAGTATTATAGTAGTTATATTCTTGTACATAGGAGGCAGTATTATAGTAGTTATATTCTTGTACATAGGAGAAGTATTATAGTAGTTATATTCTTGTACATAGGAGCAGTATTATAGTAGTTATATTTTTGTACATAGGAACAGTATTATAGTAGATATATTTTTGTACATAGGAACAGTATTATAGTAGATATATTTTTGTACATAGGAGCAGTATTATAGTAGTTATATTCTTGTACATAGGAGGCAGTATTATAGTAGTTATATTCTTGTACATAGGAGCAGTATTATAGTAGTTATATTCTTGTACATAGGAGCAGTATTATAGTAGTTATATTCTTGTACATAGGAGGCAGTATTATAGTAGTTATATTCTTGTACATAGGAGGCAGTATTATAGTAGTTATATTCTTGTACATAGGAGGCAGTATTATAGTAGTTATATTCTTGTACATAGGAGGCAGTATTATAGTAGTTATATTCTTGTACAATAGGAGCAGTATTATAGTAGTTATATTCTTGTACATAGGAGCAGTATTATAGTAGTTATATTCTTGTACATAGGAACAGTATTATAGTAGTTATATTTTGTACATAGGAGCAGTATTATAGTAGTTATATTCTTGTACATAGGAGCAGTATTATAGTAGTTATATTCTTGTACATAGGAGCAGTATTATAGTAGTTATATTCTTGTACATAGGAGCAGTATTATAGTAGTTATATTCTTGTACATAGGAGGCAGTATTATAGTAGTTATATTCTTGTACATAGGAGGCAGTATTATAGCAGTTATATTCTTGTACATAGGAGACAGTATTATAGTAGTTATATTCTTGTACATAGGAGGCAGTATTATAGTAGTTATATTCTTGCACATAGGAGCAGTATTATAGTAGTTATATTCTTGTACATAGGAGGCAGTATTATAGTAGTTATATTCTTGTACATAGGAGAAGTATTATAGTAGTTATATTCTTGCACATAGGAGCAGTATTATAGTAGTTATATTCTTGTACATAGGAGGCAGTATTATAGTAGTTATATTCTTGTACATAGGAGCAGTATTATAGTAGTTATATTCTTGTACATAGGAGAAGTATTATAGTAGTTATATTCTTGTACATAGGAGCAGTATTATAGTAGTTATATTGTTTTACACATAGATATTTATTTCCTGATTATACGAGACAATCTTACTATATTATAGTACAGGGATCAGTAACCTCTGGCACTCCATCTGTTCTGAAACCTCAACTCCAAGAAATCTCCTTTCACTTCTATTGGAGTCACAAGAACAGCCATATGCACGCAGGGAGTTGTAGTTTCACAGCAGCTGCAGTGCCGAAGTTTGCTGATCCCTGTTGTAGTATTTTCCCTGGTGTGCAGAGTTGTGGTTACTGGTTTTTGTCCATAGGGGGCAGTATTATAGTAGTGTTCATTTTATTTTGTACATTATGCATATAAATTGTTTAAGTACATAAAGCTGAAACTTCTGTTAAATACTTTTTTAATATTGTGCACATTCCCATCGCTGATCTGTCTTTATTTTTTTTTTAAAAAGAAACTTTCAAATCCGACATTTTAATTCCCTCCCTTCGGTTGCTGACTCTGTCTATTCTTTTATGTTGGGCTTCGCTGTAAAATGGAACATATATTATTGGAGATGTTTGCCCCCTCCGCATTGAGGCGTTCTGCAATTTCGTCTTTGTTACAAAATGATTCTTTTCATGTTACGGTTTTCCTGTTTTCTTTTTCGTCCAGTAAATGAGAGGTCCAGAGTGAATGGATTTGTCACCATTTTCTTGTTTTTTCTGTAAATAGAGCGGCCGAACCAAAAAAAGTCGGTTGCATTTTGTGTTTTGGTGAAAATCGCTAAATAATGACTAAGCTGGCCTAGGAAGCAAAACCTCAACTCCCATTATATAGATCTCCATGGTGTATACTACTGGAAGATTTCTTCTGATTGCGGAGGGTGGAGAATGGGGGTAGTGGTGATGTATTTGTCCTATTATGTTCTATGATGACTGGCTGCAGGGTCAGGTGTTGATATCTGTAATCACCTTCATATGTGAAATGAAAAATAGAGCAACAGTGAAAACCGTCACTTGTTGTTTTATGTATGTAGTTCCTATGCAGATGGATGGTGTCTCCATGGTTACAGACTACAAATAAATCCTGCATAGTCTGACCCTGCCCTTATACCAATAAGACCTCAGATCAGACCCCCCAATGTGAATGACCCCCAGTCAGACCTCAGTCAAGAGCCCCAATGCCTCTCATCAGCCCCCATATGAGCCCTCATGCCTCTCATCAGCCCCCATATGAGCCCCAATGCCTCTCATCAGCCCCCATATGAGCCCCAATGCCTCTCATCAGCCCCTATATGAGCCTTCATGCCTCTCATCAGCCCCTATATGAGCCCCATGCCTCTCATCAGCCCCGTATGAGCCCCCATACCTCTCATCAGGCCCTATATGAGCCCCCATGCTTCTAATCAGCCCCACATGAGCCCCCATTTCTCTCATCAGGCCCCATATGAGCCCCCATGCTTCTCATCAGCCCCATATGAGCCCCCATGCCTCTCATCAGCCCCCATATGGGCCCCCATGCCTCTTATCAGGCCCCATATGAGCCCCCATGCCTCTCATCAGCCCCCATATGAGCCCCCATGTCTCTCATCAGGCCCTATATGACCCCCCATGCTTCTCATCAGCCCCATATGAGCCCCCACGCCTCTCAGCCCCCATATGAGCCCCAATGCCTCTCATCAGCCCCCATATTGAACCCTCATGCCTCTCATCAGCCCCCATATGAGCCCCCATGCCTCTCATCAGACCCCATATGAGCCCCCATGCCTCTCATCAGCCCCCATATGAGCCCTCATGCCTCTTATCAGCCCCCATGCCTCTCATTGACCCCATATGAGCCCCCATGCCTCTCATCAGCCCCCATATGAGCCCTCATGCCTCTTATCAGTCCCCATATGCCTCTCATCAGCCCCCATGCCTCTCATCAGCCCCCATATGAGCCCCCATGCCTTTCATCAGCCTCCATTGCCACAGAGAACTTAAAATAATAATAATTAAAAAAAACCACTTACCTCTCCTGCTCCGGACACCGCTTCTCCTCTCCTCCAGTGCGATTCTCTTCATCCTGCCGCCGGCTGTGCTGTGAACCGGCATGCACAGTGTGAGGTCACAGAGCGCCCTCCCCCTGTCCGCAGCACAGCCGACAGCTGAGGACCAGGAAGCGGTGAGTACAGAGCCTTCACCGCTTCCCTGTCCTCTGGTACTGATGAGCGCTTCCATAATGGAAGCGATCATTAGTATTCACCCCATAAGATGCAGGGACATTTTCTCCCTACTTTTGGGGGGAAAAAATGCGACTTATGGGGCGAAAAATACATGACTTCTTTGTGTCCGATCCTTACTTCTTGTTAACCCACCTAGTGTAGGTTAGAAATAAGCCGAGGACAGACAGAAGGGACTGTGACTGCACGGTCAGACTACAGAGGGTTTGTTTGTAGTCTGTTACCATGGAGACAACTAGGTCTGCATAGAAACTGTGTATGCAAAAGAGAAAGATTTGCAATCAAGATTATTTGTAAAGTTGCTTAACTTTTCACATTTAGAGCAATCAAAAACATTGATTACGGAGGTGTAAGTAGCATTTAACGTAAATGGCAAGAACTTGCAAATTGCATCCCGAACGTGGCGTCCTACTCGCCCCATGTATTTTAACCTATTATGCTGAATTCGGCGTAGGTTCCCTTTGGACGTCATCTTGAGTAACTTTTATAAACATTTAACTAATCTTTAAGAACATGATTTTCATCAAGTCTTATACTCTAGTCAGCCCCAAAGCAACATGTGATGTTTGGAATCCATCAGCACTGAGAAGCCCATATTACTGCTCGTGCAGGGCACCCAGCTTTCCTACATTAGTGAGTGGTAAGCCTGCCTAATTATGCAGCAATTCATCCCCCAATCATTGCACAATTAGACACTCTGACACATGGGAAAGCTGGGTCATCTTTTCTACATCACAGAATGGTAAGTCTGCCTCATTATGCAGTAATATGTAGCTTCAGTTATTGCAGTACTAGACAGATGTGCCATTCAGGTGCTTGGGAAAGCTGGGTGACAACTGATATCACTGCCTTTACACCTCACTCATCTTTTCTTGATCACCGAATGGTAAATCTGCCTAAATTTCCAGCATTACATTCTCCCAATCATTCGCAGAAATAGACCGACATGCCATTCAGGTGCTTAGGAAAGCTGGGTGACAACCTATATCACTGCCCTGACAGTTCACTCATCTTTCCTAGACTACTGAATGGTAAGCCTGTCTAATTGTGCAGCAATACATAACCCTAATCATTGCAGTACTAGACAGATGTGGCACTCGGGTGCATGGGAAAGCTGGATGAAAACCCATATGGCTTCCCTTACAGAACACCCAGCTTTCCTAGACTACTGAATGGTAAACCTGCCTAATTATGCAGCAATACATACCCAATTCATTGCAATACTAGACAGACGTGCCATTCAGATGCTTGGGAAAGCTGGGTGACAATCTATATTACTGCCCTGTACACTTCACTCATCTTTTCTAGATCACTGAATGGTAAATCTGCCTAATTATGCTGCGATACATACCCCATTCATTGCAATGCTAGACACATGTGCCATTCAGGTGCTTAGGAAAGCTGGGTGACAACTGATATCATGGCCTTTACACCTCACTCATCTTTTCTTGATCACCGAATGGTAAATCTGCCTAAATTTCCAGCATTACATTCTCCCAATCATTGCAAAAATAGACAGACATGCCATTCAGGTGCTTAGGAAAGCTGGGTGACAACCTATATTACTGCCCTGACAGTTCACTCATCTTTCCTAGACTACTGAATGGTAAGCCTGCCTAATTGTGCAGCAATAAATACCCTAATCATTACAATACTAGACGGATGTGCCATTCAGGTGCTTAGGAAAGCTGGGTGACAACCTATATTACTGCCCTGACAGTTCACTCATCTTTCCTAGACTACTGAATGGTAAGCCTGCCTAATTGTGCAGCAATAAATACCCTAATCATTACAATACTAGACGGATGTGCCATTCAGGTGCTTGGGAAAGCTGAGTGAAAACCCATGTGGCTTCCCTTACAGCACACCCAGCTTTCCTAGACTACTCAGTTGTAAGCCTGCCTAATTGTGCAGCAATACTTTTTCTAATCACTGCAGTACTAGACAGATGTATCATTCAGGTGCTTGGGAAAGCTGGGTGACAACCTATATTACTGCCTGTACACTTCACTCACTTTTCTAGATCACTGAATGGTAAGTCTTCCTAATTATGCAGCAGTTCCTGCCCCAATCATTACAATACAAGATAGACCTGGCACTCGGGTGCATGGGAAAGCTGGGTGACAAAACTTTTAATGGCGGCCCTATAAGCTATCACCCAGCTTTCTCATACGTAAAGCTGAAATGATATTTTCTAGGGGCGCTATGTTATTTAGAGAGGATCTTTCACCACTCCTGACATTACTTTTTTAATAGCTTCATGCATTCCCCATGTAATAACAGTTCTGGAGCATCTATTCTTATGTCTGTGCCATTCCTTTATTATTCCTACTAGACGTTATACATGAATTGCTATTTGCCTTCAGTAAAGGAACAGGGGAGGTGACCAGTTGGGGGTGTGTCCCTGCACTGTCTGAACATGGCAGCACTGATTGGATAGAGTGAGTCTGTGCAGGGACACACCCCCAACTGGTCACCTCCCCTCTGTTCCTTTACTGAAGGAAAATAGCAATTCATTCATAACTTCTAGTGCAAATAATAAAGGAATGGCACAACATAGAGACATAAGAATAGATGTTCCAGAATTGTTAGTACGTGGGGAATGCATGAAGCAATTAAAACAGGCATGTCAGGAGTGGTGAAAGGTCCTCTTTAAAGGGGAAAAAGTGCCGTCATCTCTGGTTACCAGGACCTCGGGAGTGCACATGGGCCTGAGCTTTTTCCTATAGTGTCGAAGCACGACCACCGCTGATAGATTACAGGGTGGTCGTAACCATGGAAACGAGCGGTGTATAATGTGATGGAAAAATGAATCCAGCCAGCAAAGGAGGCAATATGGAGAATCAGAATACATTAGTAAGTGCCTTGTATTCACTTCCTCTACATGATAAATGCCACTTACTGAAGTGAGAAGACCCCTTTAAGCGGATGGATCTTTAATTAGGATTTGGATGATGATATAAAACATCTGAATAGTTGCCACATAAAGAACCGCCAGCCCCCGTAACGCAGGCGTCAGGTAACCAGCGCAACGGCCTTATCAGACAGCTGTGTTTATTACCTGTAATTAACGACGGCCAAATGTCCCTGACAGCGGGAGACATTTATCCTCATAATGCTAATCCCTCAGGCATGCATCATGTTAACGAATCTATTCCTCCTTCTCTTTAGCGTCGCTCTCACTGGCTGCCAGGTTTTTTTTTTTTTTTTAAAATTCGGTTTTAATTGCCTCCGAATCCTGAGATCTGCGCTTTGGCGCTTTATGCTTATGTTGTTTTCTATTGTAAACCACAGCTGTGATGTCATTGGGAACCTGCCGCCATGATGGGTTCATAGCTGACTGCAGTGATGGCGTCCCCATATCAGCCATGGTCAGCTTCTAAACCGTTATACCCAATCCAAAGCGGTTTAGGTGGCTTCTGTCTGTATTCTTTGTAGATGTTTTTCTGACATGTCTTCTTATTGAGCTGCAGAGTGGGCCTTCCCTGTATAGCTCATCTCCACGACTCTTTCTTCTTCGATTACTCTAGTCTGTCTCCTCCCTCCTTTTTTCTCTTTGATGTGGACATGCTGCAATTTATGAGCGCGTCCAATATTGTGTAGGTCACCCTGAGCTCTGACCTGTCAAGGCATGGACTCCACACGACCTCTGAGGTGTCCTCTGGTAGCAAATCCTATAAGTTGCCCATTGAGGCCTCCATGGATCCCTCAAATGAGGATCAGATTGAGATCTGGGAATTTAGGGACAAGTCATCATCTTCATCTCTTCGCCATGTTCCTCATTCCTGGACAGTTTTTTCAGTGTGGCCAGGGCAGTATCCTGCTTAAAGGGGTTCTCCAGGAATTAAAAAAATGAAAATACATAAATATTACTTTCTTATAAATATATTCCCAAATACCTTTCATTAGTTATAATGGCTCGTTTTGTGTGGGGAGCAATCATTAGAAGAAACAAAATGGCCGCCGTCCTATTAGTACACACAGAGCCTGTCCTAATCACGCAGGAGGACAAGTTACTTCACAACACTGAGGTAAAGAGCTGCCTCATCCTCCTCTCTGCTCTGCATGTCAGGGATTATGATCCTGAATACAGATGATAAGATCTTCAGCTGAATCTCTGTAGGAATGGAGTTCATGAGAAGACATGAAGTCAGGGGCGGACTGGGAACTTGAAGTGGCCCTGGAAAAAAATACTAAAAGTGGCCCAATTTTGTGGTTTGGTCCAAATTGATGGAAGGCAGGGCCAGCAATACCATATTGTGGCACATTAGACAACCCCCAACAGAGCCAAATACCACAGTCCAGCACAGAATACTGCCAGCAGCACAAAATACATCCCCAAAAACTTCCACTGGCCAGCCACAAGGAGGGCTCAGGTGGCCTCCTGGGCTTCGGCCCACCGGGAAATTTCCCTGTAAGGTCTATGTCCAATCCGCCCCTGCATGAAGTACAGAGAGGACGGACTGTGGTAATTGAGACTGCATACAAGAGCTGCTGCTCATTATCCACATCCCCACCTCCTCTCTGTACTTCATGTCTCCTCATGAACTCCATTCCTACAGAGATTCCGATAAAGATCTTATCTGTATTCAGGATCATAATCCCTGACGAGCAGAGCAGAGAGGAGGGTGAGGCAGCTCTTTACCTCAGTGTTGTGAAGTAACTTGTCCTCCTGTGTGATTAGGACAGATTTTGTGTGTACTAATAGGACGGCGGCCATTTTGTTTCTTCAAATGATTGCTCCCCAGACAAAACGAGCCATTATAACTAATGAAAGGTATTAGGGAATATATTCATCATGAAGTAATATTTAAGTATTTTCATTTTCTTAATTCCCAGAGAACCCCTTTAAAGAAGGCACTGCCATTAGGGGGCAATGCTACCATAAAGGGGGGTACTTGTCTGCAATTGTACTTGCACTTCCTCCGACAGCTTGTTTTCTTCCCCAGGTAAGTGACGCTCACGCACCAGTCCACATGATGTTATGTAACTCATCCGACCAGGCCATCTACTTCTACTGCTCCATGGTCCATTTTTGATTCTCACAGGCCTGTAGTAGGAGCTGTGGACATGGGTCAACATGGGAGCTGTGACTGGTCTGCCCACCATCTGTTCACCTTGGTGTCCTGACACCTTTCTAACATGGCCAGAAGGAACCTTGCGAGCAATTTGCTCTACAGTAGCTCTTCTGTAGGATCGGACCAGACTGGCTAGCTTTACCTCAATTAGCCTTGGGTGCCCCTGACTTTATTACCAGTTGTCCTTCCTTAGACCACATCTGGTAGGGACTAACCACCACATACCAGTAACATCCCACAAGATTGGCCTTTCTGGAGATGGTTTGACCCAATCTTCTACACATCACAATTTGGCCCATTCCATGGTCACTCCGGTCCTTACACTTGCCCATTTTTCATGCCTCCAACTCATCAACTTCAAGAACTGCCTGTTCTCATGTTGTCAACTATGTCCCACCTCCGCCAGGTCACCAGATCATCAACATTACTTGTGTCACCTGTGAGTGGTTTTATGTTTTGGCTGATGGGTGGAAATGAGCTGCAGGGACCTCTGAAGCTTCTGCAGATTTCTGAAGGAGGTTAGGAATAAGCAGCAAGAGATATCATTGAGGAATTACTCTAAAATTACAAAGAAGTCTGCACCTGCACCAACCTAATGCACAGAAGTCTAAAAAACATGTACCGTATTTTTCACTTTATAAGACGCACCCAATGATAAGACGCACCACAGATTTTAGAGTAGGAAAATAAGAGAAAATATTTTTCATCAAACCTCATATCATACCCCCACATACATTTCAGGACATCACATCATCCCTCCATGTCAGACCCCCATCAGACCTCAGATCGGCCCACTGTGCCCCCATATCAGCCCACTCTGCCCCATCAGACCTCAGATCAGTCCACCCAGCCCCATAAGGATAAAATAAAAAACTCTCTCACCTCTCCTGCGTCGCGGCTCCGCTCCGGGGCCGGCGCTCCTCTGTCTTCTCCGGCCGGCTCTGTCTTTTCACAAGGCAGGTATCATTTTAATCAGCAGAATTGTTCCTTTCAGGCAGTATGTCTGGTGTAATAGGGTTGATCCTGCTCAACAATTGCTCTTTTAAGCAAAAAGCAATGATAATTAATGCCTCGGTGAAGAAGATCTAGATCTAAGACACCAGGTTGGACCTGCTGTGACTCATTATTCATTTACCCATGATTCCTTGCTCCACACTAGAGATAACGGTCTATTGGAGCCAGTCCATTTATCATTCTGATCTCGGTACGTGAACGCCGAGTGTAAACAACATTAAGAAATATCTCTTGGTTTTCTTAGGCTTCTCTGAAGATTGCGGAGTCAGCGATATCTGGATACTCTGGAGATTTTAGTTTGTTTAAGTTAAACTGAGAAATCTACCGCATTATACTGCTACATGGCTGTTAGTGTTATGACGGCGGCACATTTTATGGCGAATTAGAGATGATGCACAGCTGGGGGTTTCTTGGGGTTCCTGAGTGTATCTCAACATTCCCACCCCCTTATTATTGAGATTCATTGTGTACTTTACTGCTAGGCAAAGCAGCCCTCCATGCATTGAGTTTGTGGTGGGCTTGAGCTTATATCCAGGAGTCCGTCAGAGCAAGTAGAGCTGCAGTGTAAAGCATAAAGGATAAAACCAGCTGTTGGAGTCAGTAGATAGATTTCAGACTCCCAGTGTAGCTCAGTTCAAGATATAAAAATGGGGTATTTCTATCCAGGATAGGATGGGATATGCCATCACTTTATATAACTGGTGGGGCTCCCAACTCTGGAACTCCCATCAGTACTGAGAGTAAAAGGTCTACAGCATTGGTTTAGTTGTGCGACCTCTTCACTGTTTTCACCTGCACAGCGGCACCCTGTGGGTGAATTGCAGCACAGCTCCATTCAAGTGACTAGGGCAGGCTGCAGATCCCTGCACAACCAGGTGGACGGTCGCTGTGCAGCGCAGGGAGAGCTTAGTTCCCGAATTTACAGGATTGACGTCTGGGACCCCATCCGTCAAAAAATCGTGGCTTATCCTAGCAGAGATGGGGCATGAAAAATATGGTTCTCAAAACTATTGGATTATATTTTAGAGGGTATGGGATACACACATTTATGTGGGCATCACCACTATTATGCAGCGCTTTCAGAAAGTCTTGAGACCCTTTCACTTGTTTCACATTTTGTTATGTTGCTCCTTGTGCTAAAATAAAAAACATTTCAAGTTTCCCCCCATCAGACACCTTGAGAGGCCCAGCCAGAGCACTGACCTAAACCCAATCGAACATTTCTGAAGAGAACTGAAAATGGCTGTCACCACTAGAGAGAGCTCAGGAGATTACTGCATACAGATATATATACAGCCACCACTAGAGGGAGCTCAGGAGATTACTGCATACATATATATACACCCACCACAAGAAGGAGCTCAAGAGATTACTGCATACAGATATATACAGCCACCACTAGAGGGAGCTCAGGAGATTACTGCATACAGATATATATACAGCCACCACTAGAGGCAGCTCAAGAGATTACTACATACAGATATATACAGCCACCACTAGAGGGAGCTCAGGAGACTACTACATACAGATATATACAGCCACCACTAGAGGAAGCTCGGGAGATTACTGCATACAGATATATACAGCCACCACTAGAGGGAGCTCAGGAGATTACTACATACAGATATATACAGCCACTACTAGAGGGAGCTCAGGAGATTACTACATACAGATATATACAGCCACCACTATAGGGAGCTCAGGAGATTACTGCATACAGATATATACAGCCACCACTAGAGGAAGCTCAGGAGCTTACTGTATACAGTTATATACAGCCACCACTAGAGAGAGCTCAGGAGATTACTACATACAGAGATATACAGCCACCACTAGAGGGAGCTCAGGAGATTACTACATACAGATATATACAGCCACCAATAGAGGGAGCTCAGGAGATTACTGTATACAGTTATATACAGCCACCACTAGAGGGAGCTCAGGAGATTACTACATACAGATATATACAGCCACCTCTAGAGGGAGCTCAGGAGATTACTACATACAGATCTATACAGCCACCACTAAAGGGAGCTCAGGAGATTACTACATACAGATATATACAGCCACCACTAGGGGGAGCTCAGGAGATTACTGCATACAGATATATACAGCCACCACTAGAGGGAGCTCAGGAGATTACTGCATACAGATATATATAGTCACTACTAGAGGGAGCTCAGGAGATTACTACATACAGATACATACAGCCACCACTAGTGGGAGCTCAGGAGATTACTACATACAGATATATACAGCCACCACTAGAGGGAGCTCAGGAGATTCCTGCATACATATATACACCCACCACTAGGGGGAGCTCAGGAGATTACTGCATACAGATATATACAGCCACCACTAGAGGGAGCTCAGGAGATTGCTGCATACAGATCTATACAGCCACCACTAGAGGGAGCTCAGGAGATTACTACATACAAGATATATACAGCCACCACTAGGGGAGCTCAGGAGATTACTGCATACAGATATATACAGCCACCACTAGAGGGAGCTCAGGAGATTACTGCATACAGATATATATAGTCACTACTAGAGGGAGCTCAGGAGATTACTACATACAGATACATACAGCCACCACTAGTGGGAGCTCAGGAGATTACTACATACAGATATATACAGCCACCACTAGAGGGAGCTCAGGAGATTACTGCATACAGATATATATAGTCACTACTAGAGGGAGCTCAGGAGATTACTACATACAGATACATACAGCCACCACTAGTGGGAGCTCAGGAGATTACTACATACAGATATATACAGCCACCACTAGAGGGAGCTCAGGAGATTACTACATACAGATATATACACCCACCACTAGAGGGAGCTCAGGAGATTACTACATACAGATATATACACCCACCACTAGAGGGCAGCTCAGGAGATTACTACATACACATACACCGAGCCACCACTAGAGGGAGCTCAGGAGATTACTGCATACATATATATACAGCCACCACTAGAGGGAGCTCAGGAGATTACTACATACAGATATATACAGCCACCACTAGAGGGAGCTCAGGAGATTACTGCATACAGCGATATACAGCCACCACTAGAGGGAGCTCAGGAGATTACTACATACAGATATATACAGCCACCATTAGAGGGAGCTCAGGAGATTACTACATACAGATATATACAGCCACCACTAGAGGGAGCTCAGGAGATTACTACATAAAGAGATATACAGCCACCACTAGAGGGAGCTCAGGAGATTACTACATACAGATATATACAGCCACCACTAGAGGGAGCTCAGGAGATTACTGCATACAGATATACACACCCACCACTAGAGGGAGCTCAGGAGATTACCACATACAGATATATACAGCCACCACTAGAGGGAGCTCAGGAACTTGTTGCATACTATAGTACCATTGAGTTCAGTGTGTGAACAGTATGCTTCCAAGCTCCCCCTACTGGTGGCTGCATGTAGACAAAATGGTATGCTGTAACTCTCTGTAGGGCATTTGGAGCTCTGTAACAGAAAACATATTAAAAAATGAATCAGTCCAGGGCGCTGAGCCATACCATGCAAAGGAATAATAACGCGCTGTGGATTTTTGACTCATTTCCTTAAATTAAGCTCTGTTGCAACTTTTTGGCAACAAACATGCGCCATCTGCAAACCTCCATGTAACATCTTCCCATCACCAGCTGTACCCGCCGTCATATATCTTCTTTGAAGGCATCTCCACATTTCCTGCTCTTTCCTCGGCTCCATTTTCAGCATTTGCAAAAATTTAATACCAGCGGCAGACTGAGAACAATGAGTAATCGCCCCGGCCTCGTCGGATTACTACATTTTGGAACCAATCCGTTTGATAAATCACCTCCATAGCATTAATGATTTTGCTATAAAGTATCCCCATTCTGCGGTATCGGCTGTTTGGCTGCACCCGTCACCGAACGCAGGAGCTCGATGCTATTTCATCCCAGGCTGTTAATTTTCGATGTACGGCTCAGCGAGAGCGCGAGCCTCCACCAGGAGCTGACGGGAGCTTGTTAATTTTTTCCCTTGTAATTACAATGAATGAATTTTCCCCAATTACGCTTCATTACGGCGATACATTGTAACAGAGACTTATACGGCCGTTTACATTGATTGGACAAGTTCTTGTTTTGTAAATTTTTATTTTTTATTTCTATTTTTCAGCTAAATAGTAAATTTCTTCTGGATACACACAACACGAAACACTTCAAGTATCTGATCCCCGAAACATGGCGGCAAGCGCCGGAAAGTAGATTACTCATAATGAAAGTTTTATTACAAGTTTTCCAGCATTTAATGAATTTTCAATTTGCATCTCATTTCCCGTTAATTGATGAAATGAATATCCATTTATGTAACCTTCATTACCGCTCCGTCATCCTAGGTAGAGGAAGCAGACATTCAGAGCACGGTTAGAGGGGTTTCTGGGACTTGACATTTTGATGATCCGTGAGGGTCATACTCCCTTCCCCCCTCCAGCTTGTGACGTCACATACCTTGGTCACATGGCTTTTTGCAGCTAAATCCCATTCAGGTGATCACAGTCAGCCATGTTGAAGGAGATGGTGAGCCGTATCTGGTCGCCCGGTGACTTATTGTATTAGTAATCCATCCTATCTGCAAGGAACTAGATGTAGAGGAACTCAAGTCAAGTGGGGTATAGTAGTTATATTCTTATACATAGGAGCAGTATTATAGTAGTTATATTCTTATACATAGGAGCAGTATTATAGTAGTTATATTCTTGTACATAGGAGGTAGTATTATAGTAGTTATATTCTTGCACATGGAAGCAGTATTATAGTAGTTATATTCTTATACATAGGAGCAGTATTATAGTAGTTATATTCTTGTACATAGGAGGTAGTATTATAGTAGTTATATTCTTGTACATAGGAGCAGTATTATAGTAGTTATATTCTTATACATAGGAGCAGTATTATAGTAGTTATATTCTTGTACATAGGAGGCAGTATTATAGTAGTTATATTCTTGTACATAGGAAGCAGTATTATAGTAGTTATATTCTTGTACATAGGAGCAGTATTATAGTAGTTATATTCTTGTACATAGGAGCAGTATTATAGTAGTTATATTCTTGTACATAGGAGCAGTATTTATAGTAGTTATATTCTTGTACATAGGAGCAGTATTATAGTAGTTATATTTCTTGTACATAGGAGCAGTATTATAGTAGTTATATTCTTGTACATAGGAGCAGTATTATAGTAGTTATATTCTTGTACATAGGAGCAGTATTATAGTAGTTATATTCTTGTACATAGGAGCAGTATTATAGTAGTTATATTCTTGTACATAGGAGCAGTATTATAGTAGTTATATTCTTGTACATAGGAGCAGTATTATAGTAGTTATATTCTTGTACATATAGGAGCAGTATTATAGTAGTTATATTCTTGTACATAGGAGCAGTATTATAGTAGTTATATTCTTGTACATAGGAGCAGTATTATAGTAGTTATATTCTTGTACATAGGAAGCAGTATTATTAGTAATAATATAATTCTTGTACATAGGAAGCAGTATTATAGTAGTTATATTCTTGTACATTAGGAGCAGTATTATAAGTAGTTATATTCTTGTACATAGGAGCAGTATTATAGTAGTTAATATTCTTGTACATAGAGCAGTATTATAAGTTAGTTATATTCTTGTACATAGGAGCAGTATTATAGTAGTTATATTCTTGTACATAGGAGACAGTATTATAGTAGTTATATTCTTGTACATAGAAGCAGTATTATAGTAGTTATATTCTTGTACATAGGAGCAGTATTATAGTAGTTATATTCTTTACATAGGAGCAAGTATTATAGGTAGTTATATTCTTGTACATAGGAGCAGTATTATAGTAGTTATATTCTTGTACATAGGAGCAGTATTATAGTAGTTATATTCTGTACATAGGAGCCGTATTATAGTAGTTATATTCTTGTACATAGGAGCAGTATTATAGTAGTTATATTCTTGGTACATAGGAGCAGTATTATAGTAGTTATATTCTTGTACATAGGAGCAGTTATTATAGTAGTTATATTCTGTGTACATAGGAGCAGTATTATAGTAGTTATATTCTTGTACATAGGAGCAGTATTATAGTAGTTATATTCTTGTACATAGGAGCAGTATTATAGTAGTTATATTCTTGTACATAGGAGCAGTATTATAGTAGTTATATTCTTGTACATAGGAAGCAGTATTATAGTAGTTATATTCTTGTACATAGGAGCAGTATTATAGTAGTTATATTCTTGTACATAGGAGCAGTATTATAGTAGTTATATTCTTGTACATAGGAGCAGTATTTATAGTAGTTATATTCTTGTACATAGGAGCAGTATTATAGTAGTTATATTCTTGTACATAGGAGCAGTATTATAGTAGTTATATTCTTGTACATAGGAGCAGTATTATAGTAGTTATATTCTTGTACATAGGAGCAGTATTATAGTAGTTATATTCTTGTACATAGGAGGCAGTATTATAGTAGTTATATTCTTGTACATAGGAGCAGTATTATAGTAGTTATATTCTTGTACATAGGAGCAGTATTTATAGTAGTTATATTCTTGTACATAGGAGCAGTATTATAGTAGTAGTTATATTCTTGTACATAGGAGCAGTATTATAGTAGTTATATTCTTGTACATAGGAGGCAGTATTATATAGTAGTTATATTCTTGTACATAGGAGCAGTATATTATAGTAGTTATATTCTTGTACATAGGAGGCAGTATTATAGTAGTTATATTCTTGTACATAGGAGCAGTATTATAGTAGTTATATTTCTTGTACATAGGAGCAGTATTATAGTAGTTATATTCTTGTACATAGGAGCAGTATTATAGTAGTTATATTCTTGTACATAGGAGCAGTATTATAGTAGTTATATTCTTGTACATAGGAGCAGTATTATAGTAGTTATATTCTTGTACATAGGAGCAGTATTATAGTAGTTATATTCTTGTACATAGGAGGCAGTATTATAGTAGTTATATTCTTGTACATAGGAGGCAGTATTATAGTAGTTATATTCTTGTACATAGGAGCAGTATTATAGTAGTTATATTCTTGTACATAGGAGCAGTATTATAGTAGTTATATTTCTTGTACATAGGAGCAGTATTATAGTAGTTATATTCTTGTACATAGGAGCAGTATTATAGTAGTTATATTCTTGTACATAGGAGGCAGTATTATAGTAGTTATATTCTTGTACATAGGAGCAGTATTATAGTAGTTATATTCTTGTACATAGGAGCAGTATTATAGATAATTATAATACTATAGAGTTGATAGAATTTATTGTTATATTCTGTAGGGGCTGCTTTGTAATTAATATATTTTATTATAATGTATTTTTGATATATGCAGAATCTAGAGTTATTTGTAACCACATTCATAATGGATTTTAACACTCAGACTAATTAATAAATTATCACACGGTGTAATTATGGTCTTTTAATGATAAAAGCTCGGTGCATTGACACTTCTAAACCTCTTGCAGTCAGAAAACCTTTCAGCTCAGAAATAACGTTCACCTCGACCGTCGTAAATGTGACATTCTGAAAATGCTATGGCTTGTAATATTCTGAGCTGCATCTGAGATAATAGAAGTTCACTAATAAAGTCCAAAAATGTCTTCATAAATTCTCTGACCTTGCAGCCACCGTCTTATTTTTTCGTTGTGAGGATATTATACTGGAGGCCGTACAATGTTGGAAATTCGCAATGTAATACATGGGTTTTTAAAGGGGTTATCCAACCCCCAAAATTCCCCCCCCCCCAAATTCCCAGGCACCTCACACAGATTGTACCTATCTCGCTCCCCATCACCCATTTCGCTTCTGCTGCCCGTATAGCCACCGCTGCATCTCCACTTTGCGCGGATGAAAACAGCCAATAGTAGGCCACGACGGGAACGAGCCTCCCTAGTGAAGTGGCTGACGCTAAGGAGGCTTGTTCCTGTCACGGCCTGCTGTTGGCTAGCCCCCTCCCCCTCTGTTACCAGATGTTTTCATCAGAATCAATGCGGGTGTCGGGAAGGTGGGTAAGTACAACCTGTGTCAGGGGCCCGGGCATTTGGGGAGGCATTTTTGGGGTTGGATAACCCCTTAAAAGTAAAGAAAATATTTATCAGACAATGACCTATTTTTTAAAATCATATTTTTTTAAAGAATTTTTGTTGATGTTATTTTTAATTTTTCATGTTAATATCTGTATTTTAGCAAAAACCATAAAATCCTGCAGTTTTCGCACTGGCCGCTAAGAATAATAGGCGCCACTTCTTGGTTTGTACAGATCACTTTACAGGTTTTACCTGCTTATCTATACACAGAGGTGATATCATTACAGGCAGGATTAGGATGACAGATAAGACAGGATCCACCATTCACAATAGTTAATTGTCAGAGCTTTTATATTCCCCCTCCCTGTACAATGACCTCTGCACAGGGCACAGAGCATGCCTAGAAGACTCTCCCATAGAAGTCAATAGGGTGCCATAAGGCAGTTTTTCTAATGATTTCCAAATGCTGTTAAGAACTGCTCAGGCAAGATATCTGCCCCCATAATCATGTTCAGCAAGTCGAATTAGAAAAATCTGCAATTAGAAGAAGAAAGAGATTACATAAAAAGGAGACTGTTACTATCTGGTTTTAAGTGGCAGAAAAAAATGTTGGCGACATATTTCCTTTAAGGGGATTTTCTGGAACAAGTTGAAGACCTCTTTGAGGGGATGGGAAGAAGAGTTTTTTGTGTAGCCAGGGTGGCGGACATCACATGTACCTCATATTTAAGAGTAGTTACATAAAATGAGGAGGGGGATTATAAAAATAAAAAATTAACATTTTTTTGTATCTACTTTTACTTGCACTCTTTTTTTGTTCATAACGTCGGCATACTTTTATACCTGGTTCCATATCTTGGTCCCAACCCCTAAGGTTGAGGAGACTGGAGAAGAAGTGGAGTACAGCAGTGGTTAAAGGGTTTCTGTCACCAGATTTGGGCATACTAAACAGGATGGCATTTGCAATGTGCAAATGCCACCTGATGCCCAATCTGGTTTTATTACTGTAAGCAGATCAGCCGTTTTGTTAAAAAAAATCACTTTTGTAATATGTAAATTAGGCTTACTAGGTGCAAGAGGCGTTTACCTCGCACCTAGTAATCGCCCTTTTCTAACCTCTAGTGCCGCCTCCTGCTTCCTGATTGACAGGGCCAGGCAGTTTGCTCGATGAGCTGCCGGCCCTGACATCGATCGAAATCCTGCGCCTGCGCCGTGTAGGCTAAATTCTGCGCAGGCGCAGATAGTTCACCCGGCCGCCCGGCTCCTGCCTCTCTCACTGCGCCTGCGCCGTGCGGAGTAAAAGCGGCGCAGGCGCAGTGAGTTCCGCCGGCTCCCGGCTCTCTCACTGCGCCTGCGCCGATTACGTCAGAGGACACCCGGAAGAGACGGCGGCCGGCTTCATCGGGGAAGAAGGTGAGTCTCTTCCGGGTGTCCTCTGACGTAATCGGCGCAGGCGCAGTGAGAGAGCCGGGAGCCGGCGGAACTCACTGCGCATGCGCCGATTTTACTCCGCACGGCGCAGGCGCACTGAGACCCGGGAGCCGGCGGAACTCACTGCGCCTGCGCCGCTTTTACTCCGCACGGCGCAGGCGCAGTGAGAGAGGCAGGAGCCGGGCGGCCGGGTGAACTATCTGCGCCTGCGCAGAATTTAGCCTACACGGCGCAGGCGCGGGATTTCGATCGATGTCAGGGCCGGCCAGCTCATCGAGCAAACTGCCTGGCCCTGTCAATCAGGAAGCAGGAGGCGGCACTAGAGGTTAGAACAGGGCGATTACTAGGTGCGAGGTAAACGCCTCCTGCACCTAGTAAGCCTAATTTACATATTACAAAAGTGATTTTTTTAACAAAACGGCTGATCTGCTTACAGTAATAAAACCAGATTGGGCATCAGGTGGCATTTGCACATTGCAAATGCCATCCTGTTTAGTATGCCCAAATCTGGTGACAGAAACCCTTTAATTCTCTACAGGCAGGGGCGGACTGGGAACAGTGGCCCTGGAAAAAATACTAAAAGTGGCCCCTGTTTTGTAGTTGGGTCCAAATTGATGGAGGCAGGGCCAGCAATACCATATTGTAGCACATTATACCACCCCAACAGAGCCAAATACCACAGTCCATCACAAAATACCGCCAGCAGTACAAAATACACCTCCAAAAACTTCCATTGGCCGGCTGTAAGGAGGGCTCAGGTGGCCCCTTGGGCATCGGCCCACCGGGAAATTTCCCTGAAAGTTCTATGGCCATTTCGCCCCTGTCTACAGGTCAAAGCTCTTGGAAGAGATGTAAAGAGTCAGGGTGCATGTGGGCATGTGTTATGTGGTCATACCGGTTTTGCTAATTGGGAAGAGTTGAGGGAAGACCAAGGTAAAGCTCTTTATACTTCCATTCAGACGAGTGACCTAATGAGTTCAAAATGGCCGACTGAACTGCAACTTCCTGTCCTCAAAATGAGATAGAGCAGCTTTGAAGAGCAAACCGCTGCTCGAGCAAGTTAAAGGGTTTATGTCATCGTGGACAATGGGAACATATCGCTAGGGACCCGCACCTATATCCAGAACGGAGCCCCAAAAGTGAACGAGGGCGCACTGTGCATGCGCAGCCGCCCTCCATTCATTTTCTATGGGGCTGGCTCGGCTATTTCTGTCGGCTCCATAGAAATGAATGGGAGCGGGGGCCGTGCATGCACAGTACGCTCCCATTCATTTTCTATGGGGAGCCGGCTTGGTGGTGGCCAGACCGGATCCTCCAGCCACCACCTTGCGGGGCTACATTCTGGATATCGATGCGGACCTGCACCTATAAGATCCTAGTGATATGCCCCCATTGTCCATGATGAGACAACCCATTTAAATGGGCAGCATTGATGAGCCTATGGGGGTTTTATTTGTTGGTGGGAGAGGCGAGAGTTTTAGAAGTCAGCCCTTGGGTTTTGAGGATACGCTGATTACTTAACCCGACTAAAGACTTGATTTGACTCCTCACAAATAGCAGCTAATACTTTCTCAGCACAAGGCTATTAACCAGTGCATTTTGAGCCCAAAGAACCTTGTCAGGGATGCGTTTAAGACGTCTTCCCTTTGTGCCCGTTGACGCAGCAGCCGAGACAACCTGTGTAATTCACGGCGCCGTCTACTTTGCATAATAAAAGCCTTCACATATCACTCTCAATGAAAAATTAATTTTTCTACACAAACGCTTATCATGTTTTCTTAATAGGCTGCAGCTAAATTGAATTTTGCTCCCCAGCCGGAGCAGGAGTTAATAAAGAAAGGAGGACGGGATCTTCAGATCCTTATTAATATCGGAAAGTGCCAATAGGTCTCAGTGGCGAGCACCATGATACTGTAAAAGCGAGGAAAAAGCGTGATTTATCGCTGAAGTTTTCAGGTAACGTTACGCTAATTGGGGAAGAATAGTGAAGGGATTGATTTACCTGTCACCGGGATTTTTGCAAACATCAGCATTTGCAGAGACTTTTCGAGCTGCAGTGTTCCCTGATATGTCATCTATCGACTGATGCCACCAGAAGCCATCAGTGTCCATCTACTTGCTCTTGGTTTTTCTCCTCTGTTGTTCTCTCCCTCGTAATGCGCAGATTAAAAAATGATATCAAATCTAAAACCTATGGTGGAGATGATACAAAAAGTACCCAAGCTAGTCAGAGCTCTGGTGTAGATCATTTTCATGAATGTGGTTTCTTAAAGGGGTATTCCAGCCTGGATAAGTGAAAGGGTATTAACAAGATATGGTACACTCACTCATCATCAGGGGTCTGGTTACAGGGGCTCCTATCGATCAAAAGAACGAAGGGGCTACAGTAGGTCCCCATCAGTATTTTGCTGCCCTATTCAACTGAAAAGCTATACAGGACTAAAAGGGAGGAGAGACATGGTTGATAATGAGGTAATTGGCTGTTCCTAGTCTAATGATAATGAGATGACTCTGCTGACCTCACCGTCTAATGATATTGAGATTACCTTGCTGACCCCATCCTATAGTGATAACGAGATGACTCTGGTGACATCACCTTTCAATGATAATGAGATGACTCTGCTGACCTCACCGTCTAATGATAATGAGACGACTCTGCTGACCTCACCATCTAATGATAATGAGATGACTCTACTGACCTCACCATCTAATGATAATGAGATGACTCTACTGACCTCACCATCTAATGATAATGAGACGACTCTGCTGACCTCACCGTCTAATGATAATGAGATGACTCTACTGACCTCACCATCTAATGATAATGAGACGACTCTGCTGACCTCACCATCTAATCATAATGAGATGACTCTTCTGACCTCACCCTCTAATGATAATGAGATTACCCTGCTGACCCCACCCTCTAATGATAATGAGATGACTCTGTTGACCTCACCCTCTAATGATAATGAGATGACTCTGCTGACCTCACCCTCTAATGATAATGAGATGACTATGCTGACCTCACCGTCTAATGAAAATGAGATGACTATGCTGACGTCAGTCTAATGATAATGAAATAACTCTGCTGACCTCACCCTCTAATGATAATGAGATGACTCTGCTGACCCTGCCTTCTAAAGATAATGAGATGACTCTGCTGACTCTGCCTTTTAAACATAATGAGATGACTCTGCTGACCTAACCTCTAATGATAATTAGATGGCTCTGCTGACCCTGCCTTCTAAAGATAATGAGATGACTCTGCTGACCTCACCATCTAATATAGTAACATAGTAACATAGTTTATAAGGCCGAAAAAAGACATCTGTCCATCCAGTTCGGCCTGTTTTCCTACAAGTTGATCCAGAGGAAGGCAAAAAAACCCTGTGAGGTAGAAGCCAGTTTTCCCCACTTTAGGGAAAAAAATTCCTTCCCGACTCCAGAGATGACTCTGCTGACCTCACCATCTAATGATAATGAGATGACTCTGCTGACCTCACCGTCTAATGATAATGAGACGACTCTGCTGACCTCACCGTCTAATGATAATGAGACGACTCTGCTGACCTCACCGTTTAATGATAATGAGATGACTATGCTGACCCCACCCTCTAATGATAATGAAATTACTCTGCTGACCTCACCATCTAATGATAATAAGATGACTCTGCTGACTTCACCTTCTAATGATAATGAGATGGCTCTGCTGACCCTGCCTTCTAAAGATAATGAGATGACTCTGCAGACTCTGTTTTTTAAACATAATGAGATGACTCTGCTGACCTCACCTCTAATGATATGACTGCTAAGATATCTAATGATATTGAGATGACTCTGCTGACTAGAAGCTGTAATGATACTTAGATGACTCTGCTGACCTCACCATCTAATGGTAATGAGATGACTCTGCTGATCTCAACTCTAATGATAATGATATGACTGCTAAGCTATCTAATGATATTGAGATCATTCAGCTGACTCCACCCTCTAATGATAATGAAATTACTCTGCTGACCCCACCCTCTAATTATGATAATATGGCTACTGGCCTCACCATCTAATGATATTGGGATGACTGCTGGCCCCTATAGTCATAATGAAATTGCTGAGCTGACCCCACCCTCTTATGATATTGAGATGACTCTGCTGACTCCACCCTCTAATGATAATGAGATGACTCTTCTGACCCCACCCTCTAATGATAATGAGATGACTTTGCTAACAGTGCCCTCTCATGGTATTGAGGGAACATTAGAGTACTTATGGGAACATTAGAGTACCAGGCATTGTGAATGAGAATACTCCCATGAGAGTCGTCTCTTCCAACCTGTAGAGGGACGATGGGAGTGCACATTATATAATTAACATCTTAATGGACCAGAGATTTCTTCAGCCACTTCCATAATTTCATGTAATCGTCCCAGAAGAAATGGTCACTCACCGCTTCAATAGCTGGAGCCGGGTGTGCGGCAATGTGATTTCATATTACTGTGATTGCTTTCTCACCATTACCAGTGATAGAAATGGTCCGTTTTAAGTGCACCCCATGTTCGAGGTTAGTATCTATGTATATTAATGAACTGCTTCAAGTGAGAGCTTTCTTCTTGATTTATAGTGTTTTGTCTTAGACTTTTTTTTGCCTAAAAGTAACAACTCCTGCTGAAGGAGACGTAATACATCAAATGGGTTTGTATTGTCATGTCCCTTAAATGCTTTGGTCTTTCAATCCATTATTTATAGCCCTTGCAATACATTAAAGTTAGAGGTTGGTGGGAGGATGTTGCCCTGAGTGGTACAGCGTCTCCCATTCAGTGCTGTTTGGATTGGTGTCTGATGCTATTTATTGCTCAGAGATATCTGATAATTTAATAATGAGCACAAGTACTAGAAGATTATTACTTTATTGCTTTTTTCGTTTTAAAAATACTTCATATACATTATCTGGTTTGTAATAAACTACTATAATATGCTCCTTCAAATATACACTTAATCTGGTCCTATGTCAAATAAAAACTTACTATAATACTGCTCCTATGTCCAAGAATATAACTACTATAATACTGCTCCTATGTACAAGAATATAACTACTATAATACTGCTCCTATGTACAAGAATATAACTACTATAATACTGCCTCCTATGTACAAGAATATAACTACTATAATACTGCTCCTATGTACAAGAATATAACTACTATAATACTGCTCCTATGTACAAGAATATAACTACTATAATACTGCCTCCTATGTACAAGAATATAACTACTATAATACTGCTCCTATGTACAAGAATATAAACTACTATAATACTGCCTCCTATGTACAAGAATATAAACTACTATAATACTGCTCCTATGTACAAGAATATAACTACTATAATACTGCCTCCTATGTACAAGAATATAACTACTATAATACTGCTCCTATGTACAAGAATATAACTACTATAATACTGCCTCCTATGTACAAGAATATAACTACTATAATACTGCTCCTATGTACAAGAATATAACTACTATAATACTGCTCCTATGTACAAGAATATAACTACTATAATACTGCTCCTATGTACAAGAATATAACTACTATAATACTGCTCCTATGTACAAGAATATAACTACTATAATACTGCCTCCTATGTACAAGAATATAACTACTATAAAATACTGCTCCTATGTACAAGAATATAACTACTATAATACTGCTCCTATGTACAAGAATATAACTACTATAATACTGCTCCTATGTACAAGAATATAACTACTATAATACTGTGCTCCTATGTACAAGAATATAACTACTATAATACTGCTCCTATGTACAAGAATATAACTACTATAATACTGCCTCCTATGTACAAGAATATAACTACTATAATACTGCTCCTCCTATGTACAAGAATATAACTACTATAATACTGCTCCTATGTACAAGAATATAACTACTATAATACTGCTCCTATGTACAAGAATATAACTACTATAATACTGCTCCTATGTACAAGAATATAAACTACTATAATACTGCTCCTATGTACAAGAATATAACTACTATAATACTGCTCCTATGTACAAGAATATAAACTACTATAATACTGCTCCTATGTACAAGAATATAACTACTATAATACTGCTCCTATGTACAAGAATATAACTACTATAATACTGCTCCTATGTACAAGAATATAACTACTATAATACTGCTCCTATGTACAAGAATATAACTACTATAATACTGCTCCTATGTACAAGAATATAACTACTATAATACTGCTCCTATGTACAAGAATATAACTACTATAAATACTGCTCCTATGTACAAGAATATAACTACTATAATACTGCTCCTATGTACAAGAATATAACTACTATAATACTGCTCCTATGTACAAGAATATAACTACTATAATACTGCTCCTATGTACAAGAATATAACTACTATATAATACTGCTCCTATGTACAAGAATATAACTACTATAATACTGCTCCTATGTACAAGAATATAACTACTATAATACTGCTCCTATGTACAAGAATATAACTACTATAATACTGCTCCTATGTACAAGAATATAAACTACTATAATACTGCTCCTATGTACAAGAATATAAACTACTATAATACTGCTCCTATGTACAAGAATATAAACTACTATAATACTGCCTCCTATGTACAAGAATATAACTACTATAATACTGCTCCTATGTACAAGAATATAACTACTATAATACTGCTCCTATGTACAAGAATATAACTACTATAATACTGCCTCCTATGTACAAGAATATAACTACTATAATACTGCCTCCTATGTACAAGAATATAACTACTATAATACTGCTCCTATGTACAAGAATATAACTACTATAATACTGCTCCTATGTACAAGAATATAACTACTATAATACTGCTCCTATGTACAAGAATATAACTACTATAATACTGCTCCTATGTACAAGAATATATAACTACTATAATACTGCTCCTATGTACAAGAATATAACTACTATAATACTGCTCCTATGTACAAGAATATAACTACTATAATACTGCTCCTATGTACAAGAATATAACTACTATAATACTGCTCCTATGTAACAAGATATAACTACTATAATACTGCTCCTATGTACAAGAATATAACTACTATAATACTGCTCCTATGTACAAGAATATAACTACTATAATTACTGCCGTCCTATGTACAAGTATCATAACTACTTATAATACTTGCCTCCTATGTACATAGTATATAACTACTATAATACTGCCTCTACTGCTACAAAGAATATAACTGCTATAATACTGCCCTCCTATGTACAAAGTATATAACTACTATATAACTGCCCTCCTATATACAGAATATAACTACTATAATACTGCTCCAATGTACAACGAATATAATTACTATAATACTGCCCTCCTGTGTACAATAATATAACTACTATAATACTAGCCTCCCTATCATGTACAAGAAATATAACTACTATAATACTGCTCTATTGTACAAGAATATGACACTACTATATACTGCTCCTATGCTACAAGATATAACTACTATAAATACTGCCTCCTATGCTACATAGAATATAACTACTATAATACTGCTCCTATTGTTACAAGAATATAACTACTATATACTGCTCCTATGTACAAGAATATAACTACTATAATACTGCTCCTATGTACAAGAATATAACTACTATAATACTGCTCCTATGTACAAGAATATAACTACTATAATACTGCCTCCTATGTACAAGAATATAACTACTATAATACTGCTCTTATGTACAAGAACTATTAACTACTATAATACTGCCTCATATGTACAAGAATACAACTATAATTACTGCTCCTATCTTAATTCCCTTGAGATTATTATCCTGGCTATATATGTAATACCGCTGGTGTTATGCACTTTATCTCACCAGTTTTTGTTTCTTTTAGTTAAACCTGAATAAAAGTGAACTTGTCTTTCTGTAGCAGTTATTCTTCATGTGAAGCATCCAAGATAAGAAGGGATAGGTAGATCAGAGACAGACATGAAAGACAGGCTGATGTGAAGAAACCTTCAAAGGAGTTCTGAAAGAAGGGAGAAGAGAGGCGGTAGTATGTCACAGGATGAATTTAGAAAACTTTTTATTAATGAACCTTGTTATAAATGGACTGCACAGTGAAGGTGCCTTTGTTGATGATGAATCAGCGTTCACATCATGTAGTATCAAATTTATAAAAAGGCAGAATTCTGGAGATCAGTCTTCGGGAGAAGGGAGTAAAATGAACCGCACTGAAATCTTGCCTTTAGGTTTTTTAGCAGCCAGTGTCACCAAGGAGTTTTTTTGGGTGGTGCTCATAGTGGGAGCACCATGGTTGAGGTTTAGATCACCTGTGAGGAGTATATTGATCTACAGATGTGTCCACCTTCTTCTTGTATCTCCTCTTTAATTTGTGGATGGCTGGTGGATGCCTTCGGTTGGAGACATCTGAACCTGTATCTTCTCACACAGCTGTCTTGGGATTTTTTGAGCCAAGAGAACAATGATGGCAAGACACGTCTGCATTTATACTTTTTCAGACTTAAAGGGGTTGTCCGAGTTATTTTTTGTCATTTGTATGCTTCTCACTAATCAAATATAACAGCTTTTCCAGCACTTTGTGCTTCTTAACTTGCTGGTTTCTCAGATTTCACTCAGGGTCACATGACCTGTGATGTCACCTTCTTTCCCTGCTAATCTCATATTCGTTCACCAGCAGATAAGAGCCTGTACGCGAGACGTCACTGTGCTGTCCACGCCCCCTGCTCTTACGGCTCCTGCTATCTCCCTGGATTCTCTCAGATAAAACATTAACCCCTTCAGCCAGAACACACACAGGACCCAATGCTTTACAACAGTAGCTACAGGCAACAGGGGGGAAGTTCCTGTATGCATCAGTAATGTCATTGTACAGCTGGGACTTGTAGTTCTACACATACAGCATGCTGCTGAGTATCCCTGCAGACAGACATGTCACTCAGGGCAGCACTTGTATTCACTCCCTTTGCAGAGCAGGGGGGAGGGGCAGAGATTGTTATTACTGCAGGTAAACAAAGGCCAGAAGAGAACCAGGGAAATTAGGAAATATAGATTTTTTTTGCCTAAAACTTGCTTAACTTAGTTATATATTGCTGCCCATCAGATTTACAGTGCTATATATTTTTTTCATAACTCGGACAACCCCTTTAAGACATTACATGTAACATGACAATAACATGAAATATCATGTGAGAGACCTTGTAACAACCAATGTAAGTTCTGTATTTATCCATCTCTGTTTTTATTGTTGGGTGTCTGTTAGGTGGGACAACCCTTGCTAAGATTTAGACCACCCGTGAAAAAAGCTTTGACCAACCTGAGATAACTCAGGAAACCATTCAAAGATGATCCATGAAGTTCAAAGAGTAATGTGTAGTTAAGAGAAGAAGTGGCTATCATGAGATCACCGGTGTCTCCATGTATATCTTGGATTCTGGGTCTTAGCACACCCAGATTTACTCTGCATGTAACTAGTGACAGAACAGGGGGCTGTTTTTCCTGTAACTGGGACCACTCAGAAATCGTTCTTGTTCCCTTGTGAACCCATTTTAATAATTTTTTTGCCTCATTTTTACATTTAAAGAGGACCTTTCATCACTCCTGACACGCCTGTTTTAATAGCTTCATGCATTCCCCATGTAATAACAATTCTGGAGCATCTATTCTTATGTCTGTATGTTGTGCCATTCCTTTATTATTTGCACTAGAAGTTATGAATGAATTGCTATTTGCCTTCAGTAAAGGAACAGAGGGGAGGTAACCAGTTGGGGGTGTGTACCTGCACAGTCTGAATATGGCAGCACTGATTAGCTAGAGTCAGACTGTGCAAGGACACCCCCCCCCAACTGGTCACCTCCCCTCTGTTCCTTTACTGAAGGCAAATAGCAATTCATTCATAATTTCTAGTGCAAATAATAAAGGAATGGCACAACATAGAGCCATAAAAATAGATGTTCCAGAATTGTTAGTACGTGGAGAATGCATGAAGCTATTAAAACAGGCATGTCAGGAGCGGGGAGAGGTCCTCTTTAAAGAATAGTTAAATAAAAATGTTTTATTTTTAATTTTATTTTTAATATTTAATATTTTAATACAATATTTTCAGTTTATTCCAAATAAAACAAAAAAATCTTTTAAAATGTATTATTATACAGCTCTATATGACACAAAAGATGCACTACAAAACTGATTTCATAGTCCAAGAAATAAAAAATGTATGATCATTAAACCTCCATTCTGAGAAAGTCTCATTAAGACCCTTTTTGGCCTGGTCGTTAAGGGGGTTATACTAAGTTTTTAAATACTTTTGATACTTTGGTCTTTTAGGTGGCCGCACCCAAACTGTATTCAGGCATGTGTGTCACTGACAACCCATAAGCCAGTCCACTAGGTGGCATCACTTGACTATATCTCACATCTATGTAGTTATGGGGCTCCTCGTCCCACTATAAGACTATATATGTAACGGCTAGCCTCCACATATCACTATAGGGCAGTGTATAAAACGGTAGTGCTCTGTATTTTTACTATACGGTAGATTTACCAGAGTGGCTACAATGGACAGTTTGCTGACCCGCCTACTTGTGTTTGCCCCACCTATAACATGAGTTTACTTTTAGATTTTTTTTCCAGGGCCACTTTAAAGAGCATCAGTCAGCATGATCAACCCCTTTAAACCATGCTAGTGTCTGGAAGAGTTGATCCTACTGATTAAAATGATACTTGTCTTATGAAAATCGGTTGTGGCGTTCTCGAGAAAAAGAGCATTTATTCTTTATATATGTGAGTGCTTCACTGCACTGAGGGGCGGGACACAGAGGGGGCTAGGCCCCGCCTCTCGGTGCACTGAAGCCCTCATCTGTATGTAGAATAAGTCTTTTTTCTTGGGAACGCCACAACCGTTTTTTACAAGACTGGTATCATTTTAATCAGCAGGATCAACTCTACCAGGTAGTATGCAGGGTTTTAGATGGTTCATCCTGCTCTTTAACATCATCTGTGGTCTTGGGAGGGTCTTGGGTCTAGATGAAGTGTTCATCTTCAAATTGTCTAGTGGACAAAAGTTAAGAACCATTGAAATGCTGTAAAATTAATGTATAAATAATTTTATTTTTGACTTTATTGCATCAGGGAATAGGCCTGAACTGGATGGACATCACTTTTCAGCCTTACAAACTATGTTACTGTGTTACTAGCTTTGGATTAAACCCAGAAAGCGGATTCCTCCGGCGCGGCTAATAACACTATTAGGGATATTGAAACTGCTGAAATGGACTCGGTATAAAGTACAAATAAAAGACCTTAATGTGACTGGCAGAGTTCAGCGCTCACACTTCCTCCAGGAACTTCTCCAGTTTCTACTTGAATTTCCTTAATGAAATTTCAATGGCAATTTCCTCTGGAATCGGATTCCGCACACTGGAGGCTCCTTGGCCAAGAACCAATAGTAACGATTTCTTGGCCGGTGCCTCGTCATATTTGAGCAGTGCCCTAATGAGCTTTCATTTGCTTTATTTGTGTGGGTTCCTAACACTCCTCTGTCAGAATCTGCAGGTAAATGAGAAGCTTCACGTTGTGCTTGTTTCTTTTTGGTTGCTTTTGACAGCTTATGCTTCTCCCGGAAACAGCTCCACACCGGTCTTTGGGTTGTGTAGGGTATTGCAGCTCAGCTTCGTTAGAGATAATGGGACTGTGCTTCAAAAGCACGTGGAGCCGGTGGACAGATGTCGTGCTGGTTGTGGAAGAATTCAGCCATTTAGCTTTAATCCTGGACAAACTTTTTAAAATTGCACAAGGCAAACTTCTATAATAATCATTTTCTAATACGTGCTGTGGTAAGTTTGATTGCAAGTTTCTGCTTTATAGATTAATACAGCTACCACTAGGAGGAACTCAGTGCATACAGATTGTACAGCCACAATTAGGGGGAGCTCACTCCATCTAGATTTAAACAGCCACCACTAGGGGGAGCTCACAGTCTACAGATTTATACAGCCACCACTAGGGGGAGCTAAGTGCATACAGATTTATACAGCTAAGAGCTCACTACATGTAGATTTATACAGCTTTCATTAGATGGAGCTCTGTGCATATAGGTTTATAGAGTCACCACTAGGGGGAGCTCACTGCATATAGATTTATACAGCCACCACTAGAGGGAGCTCACTGCAAATAGATTTATACAGTCACCACTAGGGGGAGCTCACTGCATATAGATTTATACAGCCACCACTAGAGGGAGCTCACTGCATATAGATTTATACAGCCACCACTAGGGTGAGCTCACTGCATATAGATTTATACAGCCACCACTAGGGGGAGCTCACTGCATATTGATTTATACAGCCACCACTAGGGGGAGCTCGCTCCATATAGATTTATACAGCCACCACTAGAGGGAGCTCACTGCAAATAGATTTATACAGTCACCACTAGGGGGAGCTCACTGCATATAGATTTATACAGTCACCACTAGGGGGAGCTCACTGCATATAGATTTATACAGTCACCACTAGGGGGAGCTCACTGCATATAGATTTATACAGCCACCACTAGGGTGAGCTCACTGCATATTGATTTATACAGCCACCACTAGGGGGAGCTCGCTCCATATAGATTTATACAGCCACCACTAGGGGGAGCTCGCTCCATATAGATTTATACAGCCACCACTAGGGGGAGCTCGCTCCATATAGATTTATACAGCCACCACTAGGGAGAGCTCGCTCCATATAGATTTATACAGCCACCACTAGGGAGAGCTCACTGCATATAGATTTATACAGCCACCACTAGGGGGAAGCTCACTGCATATAGATTTATACAGTTCCACCACTAGAGGGAGCTCACTTCATATAGATTTATACAGTCACCAGATTTATACAGCTAAGAGCTCACTACATGTAGATTTATACAGCTTTCATTAGATGGAGCTCTGTGCATATAGGTTTATAGAGTCACCACTAGAGGGAGCTCACTGCATATAGATTTATACAGTCACCACTAGAGGGAGCTCACTTCATATAGATTTATACAGTCACCACTAGAGGGAGCTCACTGCATATAGATTTATACAGTCACCACTAGGGGGAGCTCCCTGCATATGGATTTATACAGCCTCCAGTAGGGGGAGTTCAGTACATTTAGATTTATACAGCCACCACTAGGGGGAGCTCACTGCATATAGATTAATATATCAATATAATTGACATCTTAGCATCCGAAAATATCCATAATATTAAAATATTTTATCACGCAGTGAACACTACAAAAATCCAGTGCCATAATTGCTATTTTTGTCACTTTAAAAAGTTTTACGGCTACACAAAGAATTCAAAAATAAAACGTTTTCATTTTTTTTAAAAGCAGTAAAGCATAATAAAAGTTATATAAATGTGGTGTTGCCATAATCATCATCGTACTGACCTACAGAAAAAAAAGCTAATGCCATTTTTAGCACCTAGTGCGGGTGGGGAGATAAAAATGAAAGCATTGCCAAAACTGGGTTAATTTGAATAGGAGCTGTATAAATCTCTATGCAGTGAGCTCCCCCTATTGGCGGCTGCAGGTAACTGAAATAATAATATTGTAGCAAGCTACAGAAGCCGTTGATCAGCGATCGCATCTCCTACCTGTACGCAGAAGAATCCTACTGGACATGTTTTCTCTGTTCTGGCTAATGGTTTGGGGGGATGGCATCCACATGATCTCATAGGGCAAATGTCCTGATCCTGATGATGTATCCAAGGTTGTGTTGAGTACCTACTTGACACTGATATACTGGTTTGGTTTCTCATGCTTTCACTTCCTGAGATGACTGTCAGTAGATGGGTCAGTCACCATATCGGGGAGACTGCGCACAAACTTGAATGTGACCCCTAAATTCAGGGTGAAGCCCCTTTAAGAGCAGGAGTCCTGGTGTTGGATGTGCAGTTGAACCTTTGGGTCTTGTAATACAGCAATATCTGCTCCGTGACATTTCACCTAGAGGTAGAGAAACTTGTGATGGATTTTAGTATCAACACAAGTCAAGGTGAGTGGCGACACGAATAGAACAACTATATCTCACTGGGGGAAGGTGACAAAGTAACAATGTTGTCCTAGAACAGGATACAATGTATCTTGTCCTTTCTGCTAGCTTTTACCGCTGCACTGGTGCAGGACTGGGGGAAACTACACGATCCAACATGACAGTCTATGTCTATAACATTCATGGCATGCTGGGAACTGGAACCTCACAGCAAGTAGGTTTAAACAGGACCTGTCCCCTCTCCTGACATGTCTGTTTTATTAGTTTCATGCATTCCCCATGTAATAACAATTCTGGAACATCTATTCTTATGTCTCTATGTTGTGCCATTCCTTTATTATTACTACTAGAAGTTATGAATGAATTGCTAGCAGTCTGCAGTAAGGGTACAGAGGGGTGGTAACCAGTTGGGGGTGTGTCCCTGCACAGTCTGACAATGACAGCACTGATTGGATAGAGTGAGTCTGTGCTGGGACACACCCCCAACTGGTCACCTCCCCTCTGTACCCTTACTGCAGACTGCTAGCAATTCATTCATAACTTCTAGTAGTAATAATAAAGGAACGGCACAACATAGAGACATAAGAATAGAGGCTCCAGACTTGTTATTACATGGGGAATGTATGAAGATATTAAAACAGACATGTCAGGAGCGGGGAGAGGTCCTCTTTAAAGGGGTTGTCTCACTTCAGCAAATAGCATTTATCATGTAGAGAAAATGAATACAAGGCACTTACTAATGTATTATCCATATTGCTTCCTTTGCTGGCTGGATTCATTTTTCCATCACACTAGACACTGCTCGTTTCCACGGTTACGACCACCCTGTAATCCATCAGTGCTGGCTGTGCTTGCACACTATAGATAAAGAGCCGGCCTGTATGCACTCCCATGGTCCTGGTCACCAGAGGCTGATGCTTTTTCCTATATTGTGCAGTGCGTATACTGAGCAGTGTATAATGTGATGGAAAAATGAATCCAGCCAGCAAAGGAATCAATATGGAGAATCACAATACAGTAGTAAGTGCCTTGTAGTAACTTTCTATACATGATAAATGCCACTTACTGAAGTGAGAGGACGCCTTTAAGTCTGACTGAATTTTCAAAACCTCATCACGATCAAGATTACAGGGATTAAGATCTGCTCAAACTGCTGTATATTACAGTATCATACGTGACTAATATCACTGCACAGTGCTCATGTATACACAATACCACATTATAGTGCTCAACGTATGCTACCATACTGTGTTCATATAATATATAATATATAGCCTATAGAGCTTAAATAATAGTGTTACACCGAATATCCATAACACCCCCAGAAGGCAGAGCGCGTCGGTGGGTTTCGGTCCGCGGTGTCTTTTCTCTTACCTGGGGCTGCTCATTTGATGGCACCTGCTGTGACTTGGAATCACTGTTTAAGATTCCTTTTCATGTCCATGCCATTGGCATAGTGACATAAATTAAAGATGTGCTGTCAGCAGAAGAAGCCTTTGTTCTCCCTCTGCCTCTGCTGCTCCAGTCTTTCCATGCTCGTTACTCTGTACCTCAAAGAAATGTGTCCAACAGGTAATAGAACTTTCTACAATTAACTGTTTCCAGCCTGTACAGCAAGGAGCACTAGATATTATAGGTCAGATTTCGTGAACAACCAATTATAACCAACTATCTATATCTATCTATCTATCTATCTATCTATCTATCTATCTATCTATCTATCTACAGTATCTATCTAGTATCTATCCATCCATCCATCCATCTATCTACAGTATCTATCTATCTACAGTATCTATCTATCTATCTATCTATCTATCTATCTATCTATCTATCTATCTCATATCTATCTATCTATCTCATATCTATCTATCTATCTCATATCTATCTATCTATCTATCTATCTATCTATCTATCTATCTATCTATCTATCTATCTATGTATCCTATCTATTATCTATCTCATCTATCTATCTAAATTTATCTATCTATCTATTCCATATCTATCTATCTATCTATCTATCTATCTATCTATTCCATATCTATCTATCTATCTATCTATCTATCTATCTATCTATCTATCTATTCCATATCTATCTATCTATCTATCTATCTATCTAAAGAAAAAAGAAGCAGCACAGAACAAACGGGTGCAAATCCTTCTAGGAACCATAAATCACGGTCGACTTCATATATTTGAGGAAAGGAAGGCAGCACTCCAAAGTTTCCGTAAAAAAATAAGTGGTTTATTCATCCGTCAAGCAGCAACGTTTCAACCGCTCTATGCAGTCTTGACGGTTGTAACGTTGCTGCTTGATGGGTGAATAAACCAATCTATCTATCTATCTATCTATCTATCTATCTATCTATCTATTCCATATCTATCTATCTATCTATCTATCTATCTATCTATCTATCTATTCCATATCTATCTACAGTATCTATGTCTTCTATCTATCTATCTATCTATCTATTCCATATCTATCTATTTATCTATCTATCTATCTATCTATTCCATATCTATCTACAGTATCTATGTCTTCTATCTATCTATCTATCTATCTATCTATCTATCTATCTATCTATCTATCTATCTCTATCTATCTATCTATCTATCTATCTATCTATTTATTCCATATCTATCTATTTATCTATCTATCTATCTATCTATGTATCTATTCCATATCTATCTATCTATCTATGTATCTATTCCATATCTGTCTATCTATCTATCTATCTATCTATCTATCTATCTATCTATCTGTCTGTCTGTCTATCTATCTGTCTATCTATCCATGTATCTATTCCATATCTATCTATCTATCAAATTTGTAATGGATAATGATAAGATAGATGATAGATATCACATACATAGATTAGATAGATATACGGTACTCTAGAAACCAGTTCTTATCAAGGTCAGCAGACACAGTTGAACAGCTGGTTACTATCAGATGTTCCTTGTGTGAGGTCTACATTAGGACAGGTTTTTATTCACCGGTGATGAGAAATTGATAATTGATTGATAACGATGAGGAATATAAAAAGCAAAGTCTATTAGAGAGCTGCAGACGTTTTATACAATAATTAAGCTTTATAATCGTCATTAAAACTAATCATCACCTTTCAGCTTCAGTATTCTATAGTCCAATACTGAGTGCTTTGCCGGTCAGGACACTAGAGGGAGCCGACGAGCTTACTGCACACTGTACAGTTTATAGTAGACTTTTGAGCTCCCCCTGGTGGTGACTCCAGGGAGTCAGATTTGTTTTGTTTCTGTCTATCCAGTGCTCCATCAGAAAAATGTGACTCAAACCTTTAAAAATATATTAGGAAATAATAAAGCAATGCATAATTTTGACCTATTCAGATTAAAAAGTCAGAATTTTGTGGCCATTCACTTGCATGAGAGTGTCTGCGCCTTTTTACAGATGAAGTGGATGATATATACCGTATTTTTCGCTTTATAAGACACACCCGATGATAAGATGCACACAAGATTTTAGAATAGGAAAATAAGAAAAAATTATTTTTCATCAGACCTCATATCAGACCCTCCATAAATTTCAGGACATCACATCAGACCCCCATATCAGCTCTTCATGTCAGACCCCCATCAGACCTCAGATCAGTCCTTTCAGACCCCCATATCAGCCCTTCATGTCAGACCCCCATCAGACCTCAGATCAGTCCTTTCAGACCCCCATCAGCCCTTCATGTCAGAACCCCATCAGACCTCAGATCAGCCCCAATATCAGCCCACTGTGCCCCATATCAGCCCCTCTACCCCCATCAGACCTCAGATCAGCCCATCAGCCCCCATATTATTCAAATGTGCCTCCATCAGACCATAGATCAGCCCATAAACCCCCATATTAAATTAATATGCCCCCATCAGACCTCAGATCAGCCCATAAGGATAAATTAAAAACATCTCTTACCTCTCCTGCGCCGCGGCTCTGCTCCGGGTCCGGTGCTCCTCTGTCTTCTAAGGCCGGCGTCAGGAGAGTGCAGAGCCGCTCCGGGAAGACAGAGGAGCGCCGGAGCGGAGCCGCGGCGCAGGAGAGGTAAGAGAGGTTTTTATTTTATCCTTATGGGCTTGGTGGGCTGATCTGAGGTCTGATGGGGGTCCCGGCACCTTATACATACAAGTGAGCGCTTCCATAATGGGGGAAAAAAGTGCGTCTTATAAAGCGAAAAATACTGTACTTATCCACCTATGTACAAAACAAAGTGCATTTTTCAGATTTTTTTTCACTCTTTTTGAGATTTCAAGATGCACGGCCGTAGAGCCGTAAAATTTTGAAATGTGTTTGAGACACAGGACACTAACAGAGGCCGCGTCATAAAAAGAGTGTTAGCCAGGCGGCGCGTACGCGAGCGGGACAAACATTCCACGTAAATGACTTTCTAAACATATCTTCATTCGTGTCATGATGAGATAAAGCAGCTTTTTCATCAGATCAGATGGTTTCATTACCGCCAGTTGGCAGAGCAGGGACCTCGCTCAATTACAGATATTGAAACAAGCTTGTCGCAGAAGAGGTTGTGTTACCCTGGTGAACATGATTTGGCTTATTGGGAAAATCTGTATTTAGATCGGAGAGAAGCAAAACAGCACAAAAAAAGATGGAAAATGTAGATGGAAAGCAGTATGTAGTCTGGCTCCTTGATACCGGGTCGAATGATTCATACTCGGATGACTGGGGTTTTGTACAAATTGAGTTACACAATGTATTTGCCATCTCGATACAACATTTATGGCTAATATGTGTCAGTCAGCTGCACGTAAAGCTGCTTTGTGAGTAATATTATAATGATTTTTCATTTACCCAGCCCTCGGAGAGTCAGTGGTATGTACAATTTCCAAACCTTTCTTTCTTTTCCATCACACTCAGCATCTGATGGTATATACAATTTACAAAGCTTCCTTTTCTTAGCTCTCTGCATCCCATGGTATAAAATGTCCACTTCTAATTCCAAGCCACTCCTAGTACTCATATACAGTCCTCAGTGTCTGTTACATCACAAGCAGTATATGCAGTGCTGATGGTAAACTCTAAGGTCCTTTATCATTGGGTTGCACAATCTTTTTCCCATCCCTATCCAACATGTATGGCTAATTGGTGTCAGTCAGCTGCACGTAAAGCTGCTTTGTGAGCAATATTATAACGATTTCTCATCTACCCAGCCCACGGAGAGTCAGTGGTATATACAATTTCCAAAGCTTTCTTTCTTTTCCATTACACTCAGTATCCAATGGTATATACAATTTACAAAGCTTCCTTTGCTCAGCACTGTGCATCCCATGGTACATAAAATGCCCACTTCTAATTCCAAGCAACAATACCCATATACAGTCCTCAGTGTGTGTGACATCACTAAAAGTATATGCAGGGCTGATGGTAAACTCTAAGGTCCTTTATCATTGGGTTGCACAATCTTTTTCCCATCCCTATCCAACATGTATGGCTAATTGGTGTCAGTCAGCTGCACGTAAAGCTGCTTTGTGAGCAATATTATAATGACTTTTAATCTACCCAGCCCTCGGAGAGTCAATGTTATGTACAGTTTCCAAACCTTTCTTTCTTTTCCATCACACTCAGCATCCATCGTTTAATGCCAAGTTCTAAGATATTTTCTTTGCTGGCCTGTAGTATAGAGTGGCCACCTCCTTTGGCCTACGGACTGCATTATATAAAGCAGTTGTTACTGTATTTTTTGTGAATTTATTAGAACACCTTTTCAAACCTTTTTAGTTTTTATTTTTGAAACCAGTTTTTCTTGCATTACCGTTTTGGACCACCTGGTGTGCCCTTGATTCAGTGGTAATGCTCTATAGCTCCACCTAGTGGTAGAAACTTGAGTTGCACGTGATATCCGTTAACATTTGCAGTGGTCAGCCATGGTACGTGAGGAGGAGGACACAACGAATCCCTGATCACAGTCCCGGTCTGGTAAATCTGAAATCTTTCTTTGCTTGTTTGTAATTATATTGAAACAGAATAACGGACAGTAAAGCGTAATCTGTGCGGTAAATCAGGCGGAAAAACTGGTGTGAAGCGATTGTAAACGGGTTCAGTTTTAGCAGCTTTTCACCTGAAGATTATCAGGAAGACTTATGGAAACGTGAAGCACGGGGGCGTGAGTAACAACGCACAAGAACGCTACAAATGTGCAGAGATACAATGTAATTAAGTGACTTCATTAAATAAACATCCATTCTAATGATTAATAATTCATCCTCAGATCTCTCCTGTATAAAATCTGGATCTCGCTGAAAATTCCCGAGTGACATAGAATATTTCTTACCGTAATTAATTTCTGACTACTAAAGCAGAATCAGAAATGCAGTATAGATCCTGCAGATGCACCGATCAGCCATAACATCAATACCGCTGACCGGTAAGGGCAATTTGTTGAGGCGCCTGTCGGGGGGTTGGAAAGTTGATGTGTTAGAATGAGGAAACGGAAGGATCTGAGCAACCGTGACACGGCCAAAGTCTGGACGACTGGGTCAGGACATCTCCAGGACGCCTGGTGTTGTAGGGAGTTCCCAGAACATAGCGCTTGGACCTACCAAAAATGACCAAAAAAGGAGAACATTATCCCGTCTGACCTGATCACAGACTACAATTTTCTATGTAGTCACAGACCGGGTAGAGCGCCCATCCCTGTTCACCACCCATAGGTTACAATGATATAGTGGAATATAGTTCATAGGGGTTTTCTGGGAGTACAGTATCCTCAGGATAAGGTCATCACCACCTGATTGGTGGGGATCTGAACCCCTTCAAACCCCAATGATGGCACTTCAGTGAGCGCTTCGGCCTCCTCACCGGCATACCCAGCACAGCGCCGTACATTGTATAGTGGCTGTGGTTAGTATTCACTTTAATGGGACTAAGCTGTGTAAAAGTGCTTCCTCACTGCCCTATAAAAAAGGCTCTCAGAGGCTTCTTTTGGGTAATGTACCTCTTGATCATTTACGGATAGACATGTCTCTATGTTGCACTCATAGACATTTTATGTGGGGGCACACGAACTGGAATGGGCGGACTACAGTACCCAGAAAGATTATCAAAATTAGGCTTATTCACTTTAGAAAAAAGACGACTGAGGGGAGATGTAATAACTATGTATAAATATATCAGAGGTCAGTACAGAGATCTCTCCCGTCATCTATTTATCCCCAGGACTGTGACTGTGACGAGGGGACATCCTCTGCGTCTGGAGGAAAGAAGGTTTGTCCACAAACATAGAAGAGGATTCTTTACGGTAAGAGCAGTGAGACTATGGAACTCTCTCCCTGAGGAGGTGGTGATGGTAAGTTCACTATAAGAGATCAGGAGGGGCCTGGATGTATTTTTGGAGGTAATAATATTACAGGTTATAGTTACTAGTAGGGTTGCAGCAGTAACCGGTTCCACGGTATACCACGGTAATGAAATGCACGGTTATCAAACCGTAGGCATTTGCTTATTACCGGTAAATGGCGACAAGACTTTTTAGTCTTGTCGCCATTTGCGCCTGGACCCGACCACATCACTGATACTAGGCTGCGCAGTATCCGAGGACATGGAGAAGATAAAATTAAAAAAATCACTTACCCGTCCGGCGCTCCTCCTCTTTTCCGGGTTGCGCTGTACTGTCCTGACCGCGTACAGCGTCAGGACGTAGTGCGCGCACTCTGACCTGACGCTGCACGCTGTCAGGTGACAGTGCAGCTACGGGAGACTAAGGAGCGCCGGACACCGGAGAGGAGCCGCAGCGCAGGAAAAGTAAGTGATTTTTTTTATTTTATTCAGATGGTGGGCTGAAGGGGCCACAGTGGGCTGATGGGGGCACAGTGGGCCGATTTGAGGTCTGAAGGGGGCACTGGGGCTGATCTGAGGTCTGAAGGGGGCACTGGGGCCAATCTGAGGTCTGAAGGGGGCACTGGGGCCAATCTGAGGTCTGAAGGGGGCACTGGGGCCAATCTGAGGTCTGAAGGGGGCACTGGGGCCAATCTGAGGTCTGATGGGGGCACAGTGGGCCGATTTGAGGTCTGAAGGGGGCACTGGGGCTGATCTGAGGTCTGAAGGGGGCACTGGGGCCAATCTGAGGTCTGAAGGGGGCACTGGGGCCAATCTGAGGTCTGAAGGGGGCACTGGGGCCAATCTGAGGTCTGAAGGGGGCACTGGGGCCAATCTGAGGTCTGAAGGGGGCACTGGGGCCAATCTGAGGTCTGAAGGGGGCACTGGGGCCAATCTGAGGTCTGAAGGGGGCACTGGGGCCAATCTGAGGTCTGAAGGGGGCACTGTGGGCTGATTTGAGGTCTGAAGGGGGCACTGTGGGCTGATCTGAGGTCTGAAGGGGACACTGTGGGCTGATCTGAGGTCTGAAGGGGGCACTGTGGGCTGATTTGAGGTCTGAAGGGGGCACTGTGGGCTGATCTGAGGTCTGAAGGGGACACTGTGGGCTGATCTGAGGTCTGAAGGGGGCACTGGGGCTGATCTGAGGTCCGAGGATTAGTGTATCTTTTAATAATATATGTAACAAACGGTGATACCATGATAACCGTAATACCGCGGTATTTACTGAGACGGTTATCATACCGTGAAAATTTCATACCGTTGCAACCCTAGTTACTAGAGAGGGGTCGTTGATCCAGGGAGTTATTCTGATGTCTGATTGGAGTCGGGAAGGAATTTTTTCCCTTAAAGTGAGGAAAATTGGCTTCTACCTCACAGGGTTTTTTTGCCTTCCTCTGGATCAACTTGTAGGAGAACAGGGAGAACTGGATGGACGGAGGGCTTATTTCGGCCTTATAAACTATGTTACTATGTTACATTATTGGACTGAGAGAAGCAGAATGGTCATTCTGTCTAATTGCTCAATGGGGGTCCGACACCCGGGACCCCAGCCGTTCAGCTTTTTGAAAAAGGTACCGGTACTCCCGTGAGCGCCGAGGCCTTCCCTCAGCTTACCAAGCACAGCGCCATACATTGTACAGCGGCTGTGCTTGGTATCGCGCTCCTAGGCGACGTGACCGATGAACATGACGTCAGTGGCCTAGGAAAAGCTGAGAGAAGGCTGCGGCGCTCACTGGAGCGCTGATGCCTTCTCAAACAGCTGATCGGCGGGGGTCCCGGGTATCGGACCCCCACCGATCAGATACTGATGACCTATCCTGAGGACAGATCATCAGTAGTAAAATCCCGGAAAACCCCTTTAAAGGGTTTCTGTCACCAGAAATCACCCTATTAAACCAAGTCTCATTTGCAATCAGCAAATGACACTTGATGACAGTAATGTTAGTCTCCTATTTCTCTGTCCAGCAGTTTAGACAAAAAATAGGTTTTTATAATATGCAAATGACCTCCCCTAGGTGCAGTAGGCGTGAACCTGCACCTAGGAGAGGCCGTAATAACGCCTCTTACCACGCCTCCGTAGCGATGATTGACAGGGCCGGGCAGCCAGCTCTTTCGGCTCCCGGCCCTGTACGATCCCGAAATCCCGCGCCTGCGCACTGCGGTACTACATCCGCGCACGCGCACTGAGAGCCGACGGCCGCCCGGGTCCCGGCTCCTTCGTGCGCGGATGTAGTACCGCAGTGCGCAGGCGCGGGATTTCGGGATCGTACAGGGCCGGGGGCCGAAAGAGCTGGCTGCCCGGCCCTGTCAATCATCGCTACGGAGGCGTGGTAAGAGGCGTTATTACGGCCTCTCCTAGGTGCAGGTTCACGCCTACTGCACCTAGGGGAGGTCATTTGCATATTATAAAAACCTATTTTTTGCCTAAACTGCTGGACTGAGAGGTATAATACTAACATTACTGTCATCAAGTGTCATTTGCTGATTGCAAATGACACTTGGTTTAATAGGGTGATTTCTGGTGACAGAAACCCTTTAAATAGTGATATCATGTAATAAAGTATAATGTAGGATAATATATTGTAATATAAGATGATATAGGATAGTGTAATATAGTATATCATACAGTGTGATATAATATTTAGTATGAATTAATATAGTATAACATATAATACAACAGAGTGTAATATAGTACGTTGTATATAACAGACTATAGTAGAATGCCTTTGGTTTTGCAGTCACATTTTAGACATAAGCTCCACTTACAGCGGAGACGGCACTTTAATCGTTCAGTCTGGAAATGTTTCTGTGCTGCTGGCACATTGTGTGACGGCCTCGCTCTTTAATGTCGCCTCCATCAGATGTGGAGAAATCTCCTGTAGAGGAGGCAATCTGTCGTGCCTGTGATGTTGGGATTTTTTCGGGATCAGCCCACCTATGTTTCCTGCTTCTCTCAGCAAGCGCCTTGGTGTTTACTGCCATATGGATGCTTGGTGTGAACTTAGGCAAGGCGGCCCGCTGCTACCTGCCAGTCTGTGCGGCGTCATTTGGCTTCCCGTAACCGAGCGGTGAGACATGGCAGCTCCAAACAGCGAGCATCTGCGGCGCGGCCTCTGTAGTGGAGCGCCGAGGCTTGTTTGCCTCCAGTTCTGCATCAAATGTTTGTTTTATCTATTGCCGATGTAGAACAAGCAAACCCCGAACAATAATCCCGCTGAGCGATTTCAGAGCGTCGCGAACGGCGCCAACGCTTTCCGCAGTACTCAGTTGGAAGATTATTGTGGATTCAAAGGAGAAAACGGTCTTCAATGGGAATGAAAAATATCTCAATTATAAGCATTGAGAATGATTATTTACTGCAATCTGATTCTCTCAGAGATGGGGGGGGGGGACAACAACATGCAGCGTATTATACTAAAATGTACAGCATACAAAAGAAAAATCATGCTTTTCCACAAGTCACCCCGTCCAAAGTTCTCCCAGCTTCGGTGGATCTATCCAGGCTCAGATATAGCGGTTGGACTGCAAAATGAAGTGTCTAGAATTGGTTTTGCTGGTGAGACCCATCGAAACGAGTGTCGGGGGAACTTGAAGTGTGAACAGACCCCTTCTTTATCTGTCGTAATCGTTATTTTATGAGGTTGTGCGGCCTAGCCACCAGGGCTGTGGAGGCTGAGTCGGTGTCCATTTTGGTGGAGTCTGAGTCCTTATATAATGGACCGACTTCAAAAATATGTAATAAATTGGTACAGTTAGTTCAATGCAGAATGTGCTGAATATATTTCCATAACAATTTGGGAAAATGATGAAATGTCCTATAAATGTCTGTTCTATTCCTGATCTTAGTTGAGATGACCGTGTGCTGCCCTTTATGTAGATGCTCAGAAGTGAAGCTCCTCCGCTGCAGATCAGAGGAAAAAGGCATCGGGAAGGGATAGCTGCACTCATCTCAGATCTGCTAGAGAAAACAGGATTAAAGGGGTTTTCTCACTCGTTACAAAGATTAGCTTTCTACATAAAGGGACAGTTAAAAGAAGACATTTTCTAAGTACATTGGTCAGTCATGAACTATAGACAGTTCAGCAGGTCTCTCACTGCACACAGGTTTCTATGGTAACCTGCAGACCAGAAAGACTGTTATCTGATTGGCTGAGAGCAGTGAAGAATGATGGGACTGAGCTCTGAGTGATTACCCGCAGTAAGCAAAAGGTCCAAGTGTTGTGAGGACTGAGAAGCATGGCTGTACCTATAACTAGATCACAATCTCCTGCTCTGTCAGAGTAAGTTAATATATGCTAATAACTGCTGGAGACCCACCCACAGCCTGAGGAGACAGAGCAGGATGATAATAAATATAATAAATATATTTTATGTTTTACCTTAATAGCTTGATTATTGTATCATAAGGGTGATAAAAAGCTTAAATTAAATTATCGCTTAAACATTTGCCATGTGTGAGGGAGTCGGAGTCGGAGTTAGGGGAAATTGAGGAGTTGGAGTCAGAATCGGGGTCGGGGCTTTGGCTTACCAACTCCACAGCCCTGCTAGCCACGCCTGCCCACAGCATCCAATGTCCGCACGATTTTTTGGGGTTGCACCCTAAAGAAACTGTTTGCTTCAGAAAGTCTCCTTAATCAGAAAGTTCCTCACGATCAGTCGTGATCTGTAGAGGGTCCTGGCTGCAAGTGTTTCATTTCCTTACAGCGCCACCACAGGAGAAATGAAGTATTACATGAGGTTCATTGAAAAGAATGGGATGTATGTGTAATGACAGACGCTCTTTGTAGCCATTCTCTGTCAATCTCTTGTCTATTAATCCAGGATGCCCTAATTTAAGGGGTAGTCTGACTCTTGCAGTAGGAGCAGCTGGGCTTGTAAAACAAAGAAAGAAGCTGGGCTCCTCTGCTTCCCGTGGTCCAGCGCTGTGGGTCCAATCCCCAGGGCTTTAAGTCCATGTTGGCCAGAAGTGATGACGTCACATCCATTGTTCACGTAACTGCTCAGCCAATCATTAGCCTCAAAGATCATGCTGTTCATGCACTATTAAGGACTGAGACCAACAATTCGCTTAACATGAGGTCATAATTTTGGTCTGTTGGGGACTGGCAGCGTCAGGGATCTGACCCTAAGTGCTGGACCAGAAGGACCTTTAGTAGTTGAGTTTAGCTAATTTCTTTAAAGGAGATGTGTCGCTTCAGCAAGTGACATTTATTATGTAGAGAAAGTAATACAAGGCACGTACTAATGTATTGTGATTCTCCATATTGTTTCCTTCATAATTACATAGTTAATAGTCAAGTTCAACCAAGGGATCGGTGGGGAAGCAAATCCCAGAAGTAAGTGAGACTCTACAGATTTCTACACATTGTCATAAGCATTAATGTCATTTACCATTATGGAAGCACTCACTTGTTTGTATTAGGTGCCGGGACCCCCATCAGCCCACCCAGCCACATAAGGATAAAATAAAAAACTCTCTCGCCTCTCCTGCACTGCGGCTCAGCTCCAGGTCCGGCACTCCTCTGTCTTCTCCGGCACGGCTCTGCACTGTCCTGACCGCGTACAGCATCATGGAGGTAGTGCGCGCACTATGACCTAAGGCTACACGCAGTCAGGTGACAGTGCAGCACCGGCCGGAGAAGACAGAGGAGCGCCTGACCAGGAGCTGAGCCGCAGCGCAGGAGAGGTGAGAGAGTTTTTTATTTTAACCTTATTGGGCTGGGTGGGCTGATCTGAGGTCTGATCGGGGAACAGTCGGCTAATATGGGGGCTGATGGGCTGATCTGAGGTCTGATGGGGGCACAGTGGGCTGATGTGGGGGCACAGTGGGCTGATCTGAGGTCTGATGGGGGCACAGTGGGCTGATGTGGGGGCACAGTGGGCTGATCTGAGGTCTGATGGGGGTCTGACATGGAGGGCTGATGGGGTTCTGACATGGAGGATTGATATGGGGGTCTGATGTGATGTCCTGAAATTCATGGGGGGTCTGATATCGGGTCTGATGAAAAATATTTTTTTCTTATTTTCCTACTCTAAAATGTGGGGTGCGTCTTATCATCGGGTGCGTCTTATAAAGCGAAAAATACGGTAAGTGCCTTGTATTAACTTTCTCTACATGATAAATGTCACTTGTTGAACGACACAAGCTTGTCTGCTCCACTTTAGTGCAGGAGGGCCCAGAGAGGGAGCCATAGCGCAAAGGTCACTTATAGAAAAAGAAAATTATGCAATTGATTTAATGCTTGGGAAGGGGCCCATGAACACTACTGACTAGGGGCCCAGATCACTCTCAGTTAAAGGGGTTATCCATAATTAATGTAAAAATTAAATCATATATGATATAGGACATGACAATCTCTGTATTACAAATTTTAAACCAGCCCTGTACCTCACATGGATCCAGGGATCTCCCCATTCATTGCTCCAATTGCTCAAGCTACCACCTCACCTAATCCTTTGTGCTGCAGCATAGGGGCGTGTCCATTCTGCAGAAGCTCAGGGGCAAGTACTTTCTGCTGAAGCTCTCGCCCTGTCACACCTCAGGGGTTTGTTCTTTCTCAGATTGTATGTCCTTTCTCAGTGGATGTGTTCTTTCTGCTGCGGTTCTTTCCTTGTAACTAAAATAGATGTGGCTGGTGGCAGTTCGATGGAACTGAGCATGTGCGACCACCTCGTTAAGGTGGACAGAGAAATATGGGAAAGAACAAAAAGCAGCTGGCGCTATAAAGATAAACTTTATTGAATATCTCAGTGGCTATACTACATTCTTAATTACATGCAATTACAAAAGTATTCAGATCCTGGACCAACCCCTTTAACCCTCGGTTAGAATGCATTATTGAACACTGCCTCCAACAAACTTACATTGGTACATTGGGGTCAAAGTAATTTGTAGATCTTTCCAAATGACTTATCGGAATTGTTTGGCAAAAAAAAACCCAAAACTGGGAAGCCCCTTTAAATTTCCAGATTTTTATATTGCTGAAAAAAATTTGCAGTTCATGTCAAATCTCGGCACAGAAATGTGTATTTACAGCTCGTATATTATATCATTTCATATTAATGTTCCCTTGTAAAGCTATTTCCCCAACACTTTCATATGGCGCAATAAATTCTGAGAAAGGAATTACTCCATCATTTCACAGCTCGTGTTTCTTGGCCCTTGTTGTAAATATGGGTATGATATTCCCTCTGCTGTAAATGATATATGTCCCCTGAGGGCCTCTTCTCTTACTAAGTATATTTAGGCCCGCGCTGCATCAGGCAAATGATGGGTCTCTGAAGAAAAGCCGCACTTTGCAGTGTTTTACTGTAGTTTCTGATTGTTACATGGGGCTCGTGTCTGAAGAGAAACGTAACACGCAAATACTAATGGCTCTGTAAGGACACAGCTTATTTTTATTTTTTTTCTTTTACGTTTTTTCCTGCCCACCTTCCAAGAAATATAATATTTTTTTGTTTTCTGTTCACATAGCCAGATGAGGGTTTTTTTTTTTTGCTAAACAAATTGCAGTTTTTTAATAGCATCATTTCATGATGCTTGTACTAGAAGACATAACTACTATAATACTGCTCCTATGTACAAGAATATAACTACTATAATACTGCTCCTATGTACAAGAATATAACTACTATAATACTGCCTCCTATGTACAAGAATATAACTACTATAATACTGCTCCTATGTACAAGAATATAACTACTATAATACTGCCTCCTATGTACAAGAATATAACTACTATAATACTGCTCCTATGTACAAGAATATAACTACTATAATACTGCCTCCTATGTACAAGAATATAACTACTATAATACTGCTCCTATGTACAAGAATATAACTACTATAATACTGCTCCTATGTACAAGAATATAACTACTATAATACTGCTCCTATGTACAAAGAATATAACTACTATAATACTGCTCCTATGTACAAGAATATAACTACTATAATACTGCTCCTATGTACAAGAATATAACTACTATAATACTGCCTCCTATGTACAAGAATATAACTACTATAATACTGCTCCTATGTACAAGAATATAACTACTATAATACTTGCTCCTATGTACAAGAATATAACTACTATAATACTGCTCTATGTACAAGAATATAACTACTATAATACTGCTTCTATGTACAAGAATATAAACTACTATAATACTGCTCCTATGTACAAGAATATTAACTACTATAATACTGCTCCTATGTACAACAATATAACTAATATATACTGCTCCTATGTACAAGAATATAAACTACTATAATACAGCTACTATGTACAAGAATAAACTACTATAATACTGCCTCCTATGTACAACAATATAACTAATATAATACTGCTCCTATGTACAAGAATATAACTACTATAATACAGCTACTATGTACAACAATATAACTAATATAATACTGTTCCTATGTACAATATAACTACTAAATACTGCTCCTATGTACAAGAATATAACTACTATAATACTGCCTCCTATGTACAACAATATAACTACTAAATACTGCTCCTATGTACAAGAAATATAAACTACTATAATACTGCCCCTATGTACAAGAATATAACTACTATAATACTGCTCCTATGTACAAGAATATAACTACTATAAAACTGCCGCCTATGTACAAGAATATAACTAATATAATACTGCTTCCTATGTACAAGAATATAACTACTATAATACTGCTCCTATGTACAAGAATATAACTACTATAATACTGCTCCTATGTACAAGAATATAACTACTATAATACTGCTCCTATGTACAAGAATATAACTACTGTAATACTGCTCCTATGTACAAGAATATAACTACTATAAATACTGCCTCCTATGTACAAGAAATATAAACTACTATAATACTGCTCCTATGTACAAGAATATAACTACTATAATACTGCTCCTATGTACAAGAATATAACTACTATAATACTGCTCCTATGTACAAGAATATAACTACTATAATACTGCCTCCTATGTACAAGAATATAACTACTATAATACTGCTCCTATGTACAAGAATATAACTACTATAATACTGCTCCTATGTACAAGAATATAACTACTATAATACTGCCTCCTATGTACAAGAATATAACTACTATAATACTGCTCCTATGTACAAGAATATAACTACTACTATAATACTGCTCCTATGTACAAGAATATAACTACTATAATACTGCTCCTATGTACAAGAATATAACTACTATAATACTGCTCCTATGTACAAGAATATAACTACTATAATACTATAATACTGCTCCTATGTACAAGAAATATAACTACTATAATACTGCTCCTATGTACAAGAATATAACTACTATAATACTACCTCCTATGTACAAGAATATAACTACTATAATACTGCTCCCATGCACAAGGATATAACTACTATAATACTGCTCCTATGCACAAGAATATAACTACTATAATACTGCTCCTATGTACAAGAATATAACTACTATAATACTGCTCCTATATACAAGAATATAACTACTATAATACTGCTCCTATGTACAAGAATATAACTACTATAATACTGCCCCTATGTACAAGAATATAACTACTATAATACTGCTCCTATGTACAAGAATATAACTACTATAATACTGCTCCTATGTATAAGAATATAACTACTATAATACTGCTCCTATGTACAAGAATATAACTACTATAATACTGCCTCCTATGTACAAGAATATAACTACTATAATACTGCCTCCTATGTACAAGAATACAACTACTATAATACTGCCACCTATGTACAAGAATATAACTACTATAATACTGCTCCTATGTACAAGAATATAACTACTATAATACTGCCACCTATGTACTGTGTTAAGTCCCCATTTTGAGTCCACATAGTCTCATAATTGATATCCTAGACTGGAATATTAATGAAGCGTCAGTGACTGTCGACATAATCAGTATAATTAGTAATTTCTGCTGTTTTTCCGTCGTCTGATTTTCTCTTGCGGTTAGTCAGTTGTACAAACATCTATGTGTATCAATTAATTCCTCCGCCTGATGATCTCTTTGTAAAGCTCACAGTATCTCAAGCTGTTTGACTAAATCAAGCTGGCAAGAAATTGTAAGTGTCAACATTAACACAAGGTCGAGGAGTTGGCAGCATTAAACTTTATCAGGGCTCTGTTATACGGATCGAGGGGAATTTAAGAGGCACTTGACACAATTACCATGCTTAATGGTGAGGAACCCTCAAAATGTATAAGGGCCTTCATGACAATCCTATCCTCTGTAGATGAGCCCTTTAATAGGCAAATTAAAGGGCTTGTCCGAGTTTTGAAAAATATATATATTACTGTAAATCTGATGGGCAGCAATATATAGCTAAGTTAAGCAAGTTTTAGGCAAAAAAATATAGATTTCTTTATTTCCCTGTTTCTCTTCTGGTCTTTGTTTACCTGCAGTAATGACGATCTCTGCCCCTCCCCCTGCTCTGCAAAGGGAGTGAAAACAAGTGCTGCCTTGAGTGACATGTCTTCCTGCTGGGAGACTCAGCAGCATGTTGTATGTGTAGGACTACAAGTCCCAGCTGTACAGTGACACTACTGATACACACAGGATATTCCCCCTATCTGTTCTTCTGCAGATCTTCTCTAGTCTCTCAGCTCCTGTGCCCAGCATTTGTCTCCTCACTGCCTGCATCTACTCAGTAAAGCCTTCAGCCCTGAGTTTGTGCTGGCTGAAGGGGTTAAATTTTATCTGAAAGAATCCAGGGAGAGAGCAGCAGTAGCTGGAAGTGCAGGGTGGTGGGGTGGGGGGCGTGGCCAGCACAGTGACCTCTCCTGTACAGACTCTTATCTGCTTGTGCACGAAACATCAGCAGGGCAGGGAGAGAAGCTGACATCACAGGTCATGTGACCATCAGTGAAATCTGAGAAAGGGGCCACTGAAGTTAAAGTAAGTGCATTGAAAAACCATTACATTTGCCTAGTTAGAAAGATACAAAGGACAAAAAAATAAATTGGACAACCCCTTTAAGGATCTATTCGTATCTCATCTTGTCTTGGGTCATCTGATGTTTGTGGTCTTCTCACCATATCTCTGGTGGAAGATCTGTTTTTAGACGCGTTACGTAGTGTTTGGAAGAAGACTTCATATAGGGGTCTCTTAGTTCAGTCATTGAGGCCAATCAATTTTAAACGGGTTGTCCACTTGCTGTCTCACCTAGTCCTAGGTGCAGGGGATGGTCCATGGTCTTCTAAACAGTTTCTGGTAGTATAAAGATGTCGTTACAGATTTTGCATGGTGTCTCATGACATTATGGTCAGGATGGTTAGCCATTAGGTTTCTCACCTACCTGGAACTCCTTCATACACACTTGGATTCCTGAGCAATGGTTGAGTGGCAGTCCTAACCAATGCCAATGCCCAGTAGGGTTGGCGTATGCCTTGGTAAGAGGTGGCTACTGGTCTTTGACTTTTTGAAGCTTCCATAAAAGGAATTGCCACTTTATTTTCGTTGAAATCTAATGGTGGTCTTCAGTTGGTGCCTGCTCTTTCCCATTTTTTTGTTTTACTTTGGTTGCCTCTGAGGAGACCAACACCTGACCATGCCTGGAAACCTTGGTCCTTCCATACTTGGAACATAGCAATGCAGAAGTCAAACCTTTCCAAGCACTTAAAAGGGTTCTCCGGGAATTATGAAAATATGTAAATATTACTTTATTCTAAATATATTCCCAAACACCTTTCATTAGGTATAGGTTATATATAAGTTAGATTTTATCTAGGGAGCAATGATAAGGAGAAACAAAATGGCCGCCGTCCTATTAGTGCACACAGAACCTGTCCTAATCACACAGGAGGACAAGTTACTTCACAACACTGAGGTAAAGAGCTGCCTCATCCTCCTCTCTGCTCTGCTTGTCAGGGATTATGATCCTGAATACAGATGATAAGATCTTCAGCTGAATCTCTGTGGGAATAGAGTTCATGAGGAGACATGAAGCACAAAGAGGATGGACAGGACAGACTGTGGTAATGGAGACTGCATACAATAGTTGCTGCTCATTATCCACATCTCCTCATGAACGCCATTCCTACAGAGATTCAGCTGAAGATCTTATCATCTGTATTCAGGATCATAATCCCTGACAAGCAGAGCAGAGAGGAGGATGAGGAAGCTCTTTACCTCAATGTTATGAAGTAACTTGTTCTCCTGTGTGATTAATACAGGTTCTGTGTGTAATAATAGGACGGCGGCCATTTTGTTTCTCCTAATCATTGCTCCTCAGACAAAACGAGCCATTATAACTAATGAAAGGTATTTGGCAATAGATTTAAAATGAAGTAATATTTAAGTATTTTCATTTTCTTAATTCCCAGAGAACCCCTTTAAATAATTAAGCTACACCCTAGAGCAAGCCAGTAGGTCCCACGTGGCGATGTACCCAGGGTGAAGACCTGTTTCATTTGTCATCTTTCCAGCCCAGTTCTTCAGTAGATAGGAGCCATTTTCTTTGAAGGCCATTCATTATACCCTGCAGGTTTTTTTTCCCTTCTTGCCCAATATTGATTTTTTGAGTCTTTCATCTCGCTACCGTTGCATTGTTAAATATAGCCGCGTTATATAACTGGAGGAACGCGTCCTCCATGAACCGAGTCCTGCGTGTCTTGTAATATGTTCCCCGGCCTCTCTGATGATTTGCTGTCACTTCAGGGGTTACCAGAGATTGAGTGGCAATTTTTTTTTCCCGGTTTCTAATAGAGCCAGCTTGTTTACTTCATGAAAAAGAGAAGAAATTGAAAGGCTGAAATCCTCAGCAAGTAACAAGCTGCCCGGCCGCTGACTTCCAGGCCTCTCGGGAACGTGGCGGCATAAATGCTTTCTCCTCAGACGGTTGTTGGATTCTGGTAAATGGCCTGCGATTGTTTGAGAACGAGCGTCTTTATTTCGGCACGGTGATGCCGGGGGATGCTGATTTATTTCCCTTCAGAGCTGTCTGCGAGCTTCTGCTATTGTTTAATGAGATTACCTCAGCATTTAATACATTAGCTGGAGTGGAAGTTCCTGCTTTCACCAGAAACTAAAAGACTCTATGATATTATTACATTGCATTGTGTTGTATTATGTTTTTATAGTTTAGTATATTATATAATTGCCTTATGTTATATTATTTTAAAAAAAATTGTTCCGGGTCCAATTCTAGTGAATCGTTCGGAAGATTCGATTTGGGGACAAATATGTTCGACCAAAATTTTAACTGCTCCAATTGGTATGAACATTGATCCATGAGGCCCGAAGGTCTGCTAGGACTGACAATTTTTCTCTCCTTTTTAATGTTTTGTCCCCTCTTTCTTGACCCCCGCCCCCCCACAAGGTCTTTAAAGGGTTATTCCCATTTTAGACAATGGTGGCATATCACTAGGATATGCCCCCATTATCTTATAGATGTGGGTACCACCGCTGGGACCCGCACCTATATCGAGAACAGGGCCCCAAAAGTGAAGGTGCACTGTGCATGCGCAGCCGCCCTCCATTCATTTCTATGGGGCCGCCAAAAATAGCCGAGCGCTGGCTCGGCTATTTCCGTCAGCTACATAGAAATGAATGGGAGCGGTGGCCGCGCATGCGCGGTGCACTCACATTTATTTCTGTGGGAGCATTGGGGAGCTGTGCCTGGTGGTGGCCGGACCCTCCAGCCACAGCGCTCCCCGCTCTGTTCTCGATAAAGGTGCGGGTCCCACCTATCAGACAATGCGTGCACATCCTAGCGATATCCCCCCATTGTATGTGATGGGAATACCCCTTTAATGCAAAGTCAGGGTGACACTGACATACGTAGCTATCAGTAAACACATGGTTGACGGCGTTAACTCCTTAGTGACCAGCCTGTTTTGGACCGTACTGACCAAACGTTGTTCTTCCTTTTTTCATAGTCGCCTTCCAAGAGCTATAACTTTTTTATTTTTTCACCTATGTAGCTGTATTTGCGTGAAAGTTTGCAGTTTTTAATGCTGCCATTTTGGGGTACACTTAACTTTCTGTTTAACTTTTATTAACTCTTACTGGGAGGGAGATGTGAAAAAAACAGCAATACTGCCACTGAGTTTTTACGTTATATATTTTGCAGCGTTCATTTTTCGGCATATATAACATGATATCTTTATTCTCAGTACGATTACAGCGAAACTAAATACATATAGGTTTTTTTTTGCGTTTTACTAGTTTTGTGCAATAAAACCTCTTTTTTTTTAAAAAGAAGAAAATCTTTTTGCATCGCCGGTTCTCAAGACCCATAACTTTTTTATTTTCCTTTCTTTGGAGTTGTTTGAGGACTTAATTTTTGCGGGACTACTTGAAGTTTTTATTGGTATCATTTTGGGGTAAATAACACTTTTTGATCACTTGTTATTAAGTTTTTTCGGTGGTGACTAAGAATAGAGGCGCAGCCCGCTGGGGAACATTCAAGGCAGGCTTGGGGCCTATACCAGGTCCCAGCCAGCCTATATACACACCTGCACCCTGTAATCGCATTTGTGGGGTGCTGATGGGAGACAGAGGGAGTCTGTTTCCTTTGTCGCTGCTTACATGCAGCAAGCGCCATTGCCCGCGGCATGTACGGAGTTAAGCAGCCCAGATCAGCACTCATGCCGGTCCAAGCTTTTATAGCAGGATCACTGCTCTAATGTGAAGCTGAGCCCCTACTGAAAACCCGTGCAGCACTTAGACTGGGCCTCTGTGAACAGCCAGCGACAGCCCAGCCTAAGGCCCCTTAGTGACCACTGTAGGTGTATGGGTGGTCACTTAGGGGTTAACAAGCAACGTGTTTAATAACACTGCACCGTCGGATTTGTTTTGGTTTTTAAAATAATACAAGTTCTACAAAATGTCCCTTTTTAGGGACAGATGCCTGCTGGTATTTATACTCACAAGATGGTATCGGGGGAAAAAAAAGCAATGGCTTCTTCTGGACAAAAACTTCGCAACAGGTTTTTGGAAAAAAAAAAAGGTGCAATTGCACAGCATCAAATATATGCTGCTCAGGACAGTTGAAAATACACTACCTAATTGTACAATTTTAAAGAAGAACTACTGTAAAACATTTTATTCTCTGACCTGTTAGAAAGGTACATGATGTAATCTGTAGTGAATGCAATCTTCTTATCAGAGACTGTATCTGTGAGTTATCTCCTCTCTTTTAATTGTAGCTGGGTCATGTGACCAACTCCCTGACCTCCAACTGAACAGGAAGCCAGTTACTGCTCTATTCATTCCTATGAGACTGAAAGTGAGGCTCCCATAGGAATACATAGAGAAATAGACTTCCTGTCCACACATAAGATGCTGTGTGAGTTGGTGGGTCTGATTCCTAGTCACTTGACACAGATGAGAAACATCAGGGAGATATAACTCACAAATACAGACACTGGTAAGAAAATGACATTCACTACAGATTACATCATGTACATTTTTAGCAGGACATGGAATAAATTATTTTGCGGGAGTTCTTCTGTGAAAACTGTTTTTTTGAAAGAAAAATATGCACTTTCCCTATGTCTGTGGCAAAATATACACTGCAGATGATGCTGGAATATGCACTGATTGCATATTTGTTAATTGTAGAAGCTTTGAAGCAGGTTTTTGGGAAAAACGCTGGCTCCTGCAAATTAAAAAAAGAGTACTGTCTCTTTAAAAGCTCTTGTCTTGTGCACACAGTCTGTATATGAACAGCTCCTGCTCTGGCTACAAACACACAGTTCACTGACTGCCCCTATCCTGTCTCTAATGATAAAACCTGATTACAACCCACCTACCTAAATATCATCTTCATAATTTCTAGACTGTCCCCACGTATGCGTCTGATTGCTGTCTCTGTGACAGACATGTCCAATCAGTGAATGAGTTCAGAATGGTGTCTCAGCTTGAGACCTTACATAGTGCTTAATAGACCCGCCAATAGCGTTCCTCCTGATTGGCTGTTAGGCTGACTGCAAAGCATTATGGGCATGCCCACTGGCCAGGGCCCCGATTCAGGTCATCTGATCCTCCATCTGCATCTTTCTTACCTTTTCTCTCTCACTAGTGGACCGAATTTCAGATGTAAAATGGCGGCCGACATCCCTGTGGGCAGTCTACAATTCATAGAACACATCCTATTCACTTCCATTTTGCAGACAAGAATAGCCATTTCTATAATAGGACCTGAGGAAAGTGCGGGATGCACGCGGCCGCTATCCATATTTTGTGGATTCACGGTTTGAGGACCACTAAATGCATACAGTGGTGTGCATGTAGCCTTAAAGGATATGTACACCGTTGGGGGCAATTTTTTTAAAATTTTGCATTGTACTTATTTTGGACTAAAAATAATTTTTTCAGTTGGTCTTTATTAAAAATATAGCGTCCTTTTTTTGTGTACAGAGTTGAGATGCTCTACTAGCAGCCTATGGATTTTCTGTCTTTTCCGGCATCTGGTGAGCAGACAGGCTCCTTATCTCTGCTCTCTGACCTTATAAACACTCATTGTAGCCCAGTTCTTATCTTACTGATAAGAATGTGACTTAAATAAGTGTTTATGACCTCTTAGTAGTTTTTAGAGACGGGTTATTAGATGACTGCCACAAAGTGAAAGAGAAAGTACCAGTCACACAGTTAGAAAAGAAACTTAAAGTTGCGACAGAATGGCTCAATATTTTTAATAAAGGTCAATTTAAAATATGATTTTTAGCCAAAAATGAGTAAAATGCAGTCATAAACAAAAAAAAATGCCTACAAAGGTGTACATAGCTTTTAAGGGGTCTTTCTTGGCATAGGTCATTAACATGAAATGTGACGCCCAGCTTTGGAAATGTACAGTGCACTGAGCCGGAAGCAGAATGCTCCATACCCTGTGTAGTGTCAATGCCGGGGTACTGCAGTGTTCAGGTGATTGAGAGCTGAGCTGCAGTGCGCCAGCACTAGAATCTACTGTACACAGTGGAGGGAGCCTTCCGTCCACCGTATAATTTTTTGGCGCCATCTGCTGCCCGAAACAGCTGATCGCTGGAGGTGCCGATCTGATATTGATGACTTATCCAAAGGAAAACCCCTTTAGGTAAATCCAACTTAAATCCAGACTTCATGCAAGCCAGATAGCATGATGGAAAGTTCTAGGGCAGGCCGGGCATTTACCCAAGTTGCTGGGTGTCAGAAGAGGCACATTTAAGCCATTCTGGGGAAGAACTGTCCTAAGTAAAAGAAACACTTGCTATGACTCCAGATCATTTCACTTTTTAGACAACCCTATTACTGAAATCTAAGCTCATACACAAGGTCCTGCATTCCTTACCCATGTTTATCAGCCAGAGTATAGAGTGGCTACAAAGAGTCTCTCTCACTCTGATGGACCTTGCATTACCTGTGCACAGCCAGCCCATAGTTTTCAATGGGAACAGTGTAATGCTCCTGAGCTCCCTCTGGTGGTGGCTTCAGGCAGACATTTTCTATTCCACATCTTTGTCTCTGCAGAGAATTTAGAGCTCTGACTGCTCTAAAAATAGATTAAAACAGGAGCACAGAATTTGGGTTAAAAAAGGTTGAAATTCACTTCAAAGTAGGCCCAACTGCTTTTTTTGCTTCCCGCTTTTACCTGTCGGAGCAGGATGTCTGCAATCCTTTGGGCACACTGAAGAAAGGTACAAGGGTTTCTTAAAGCTCTTAGCAAATCACAGCGTATAAATTCCTTATTTCCATTTTCTTTGATTTGCTGACATGTTCCTGGCCCAGAACCGGCAGATTTGCGGTTTTACTGCATATTTGATGATATAAATAATCTCATTATAATGTTTTTTTTTTTTTTGCTTCGCAGTGAATAATGATTTCTGCTCCTCGGTATATAAAACTCGCAGGGAAACTTTACTCGGGAAAAACATTTGGATGTAATTACTTTTAAATAATGCGTGCCTCCTTCTGTGAACGCTTTTTGTTCTTAATTTGCATCGTTCCGAGTCGCCGGCAATTATTACTGAAATTGACAAAACATCCTCGGCAAGTGCCAGTCATTTGTAAGCAACTATCATGTCCTTAACGATAGTGAAATGCTTGGCAGAATTAAAGTGCTCTGCACCCACATGGTCGTTAGAAGGGTTTCCGCTGATTTAATAAAGTATGAAACATTTGGCGTAATTCTTTTTCCAATTTTTAGGCTCCCGGATCCCTATAGTGTTACCAAAATGCATCTCTCTCTGGTCTTAAAGTGTAACGGTCATTCTTTTTTTTATTTTTGTAATGTGTAGGGGCAGTGATACTGACCATTTATGTAATATACTTTAATTACTGAAAGTGTACATTTCTATTAGAAAAATAGCTCTAAAGTGCCCCATTTTGAGCCTTAGCAATGCTCAATGCTTATGTTTACATAACAGTGGAGACTTGCTCAATAGTGACTGTGTTATGTAAACAGAAGACAGAGGAGCGTTGCTAAGGCTCAAAATGGGCCACTTTAGAGCTATTTTTCTAATAGAAATGTACAATTTGATTGATTAAAGTATATTACAAAAATGGTCAGTTTCAATACCCCTATACATTACAAAAATAAAAAATAAATTAACAGTTACACTTTAAAGGGTATTTCCATCTCTTGAAGTGATGGCATATGGCTAGGAGTTGCAATCACTTTCTGATCGGTGGAGAACTGACTTCTCAGACCATCCACAATCCCAGGAGATCGGTGTTAAAGGGGTTTTCCGGGATTTTACTACTGATGACCTATCCTCAGGATAGGTCATCAATATCTGAGGGGTGGGGGTCCAACACCCGGGACCCCCGCCGATCAGCTGTTTGAGAAGGCACAGGTGCTCCTGTGAGCTTCTCTTAGCTTTTCCTAGGCCAGTGACGTCACATTCATCGGTCACGTGGCCTAGGAGCAGCTCAGCCCCCTTCAAGTGTGCTTGGTGAGCTGAGAGAAGGTAGTGGTATTCACAGGCAGAACGACAGCTATGTGGTTCCCTGCCCCTGGCTACAAAGCACTGAGGGAAGGGGGCCCAAGTTGAACTCTTGCACCAGGGCCCATGAGCCTTTAGCTATATCTCTGCCGCCAATCATTCTATGGATATATAGTAACTATGTCTGAGAAACCTAAACCCTCAGGAAAGAGCTTACTCATCCATCGATGATGGACATGTCTACTGGTTTTTGTCTTTGATGAAGAGTTCTGCCCATCATTCAGTGGGTATATAGTAGGCATGTCTGAGAAATCTAAACCTTCAGGGAAGATCTTACTCACTTATTGATGATGGACATGTCTACTGGTTTTTGTCTTTGATGAAGAGTTCTTTTCATCATTCAACGAGTATATAGTAGTCATGTCTGAGGAACCTAAATCCTCAGGGAAGATCTCACTCATCCATCGATGATGGAGATGTCTACTGGTTTTTGTCTTTGATGAAGAGTTCTTTCCATCATTCAATGGGTATATAGTAGGCATGTCTGTGAAATCTAAACCTTCAGGGAAGATCTTACTCATCCATCGATGATGGACATGTCTACTGGTTTTTGTCTTTGATGAAGAGTTCTGCCCATCATTCAATGGGTATATAGTAGTCATGTCTGAGGAACCTAAACCCTCAGGGAAGATCTACAATGAACATGTCTACTGGTTTTTGTCTTTGATGAAGAGTTTTGTCCATCATTCAATGGGTATACAGTAGAGCTGGGCGATATGGCCAAAAAAAAAAAATTTTGGACGATCCACGATTTAAATCTCGATTTTGTTATGTTAGTAAAAATATAAAAAAATAAATAAAAAAAGCCTACAATACCCCCATCAGACCTCAGATCAGCCCACTGTGCCCTCATCAGACCTCAGATCAGCCCACTGTGCCCCCATCAGACCTCAGATCAGCCCACTGTGCCCCCATCAGACCTCAGATCAGCCCACTGTGCCCCCATCAGACCTCAGATCAGCCCCATTGTGCCCCATCAGACCCCACATCAGCCCATTGTGCCCCATCAGACCCCACATCAACCCATTGTGCCCCATCAGACCCCACATCAGCCCAGTGTGCCCCCATCAGACCTCAGATCAGCCCATTGTGCCCCATCAGACCCCACATCAGCCCACTGTGCCCCCATCAGATCCCACATCAGCCCACTGTGCCCCCATCAGACCTCAGATTAGCCCACTGTGCCCCCTTCAGACCTCAGAGCAGCCCAAAATGCCCCCTTCAGACCTCAGAGCAGCCCAAAGTGCCCCCTCCAGACCTCAGAGCAGCCACCATCATAATAATAATAAAAAAATCCTTACCTGTCCTGCATCTCGGCTCTGCTCCACGTCTGGCGCCCCTCTTCTTCTCCCGGCGCTGTACTGTCACCTGATTGCGTGCAGCGTCAGGTTAGAGTGCGCGCACTACGTCCTGACGCTGTACGCGGTCTGGACAATGCAGCGCAGCCCCGGAAAAGAAGAGGAGCGCCGGACACCGGAGCGGAGCCGCGGCGCAGGACAGGGGAGATATTTTTTTTATTTTATATGTCGGGCGCCATTTTAGGAAAATCGAATTCACGATTTTCCTAAAAAATAAAATCATGAGGCTTGCAATGGGCGAATTAATCGAATTAATTTGATTAATCGCCCAGCCCTAGTATATAGTAGTCATGTCTGAGGAACCTAAACCCTCAGGGAAGATCTACGATGGACATGTCTACTGGTTTTTGTCTTTGATGAAGAGTTTTGTCAGTCACTCTGCTTTTTGTCTTCTTAAAGTTATGTTACAATGTATCCCTAGCTCTTGTTTTTGTCTTCTCCTTTTCCGTGTGGCTCCACCCTGAGTTATTCTCGCTTTATGACCTTGTGCTGTGTTTACACATGAGCTGCTTATAAATTCTGATGTTTTGCTGAAGAGACATCTTTTACAGCCATCCAGAACATGAAGAGCGATGCTTGTGGAATTTAGAGCTCGCTGTGAATTTGTGTTTGATTGTTTCTCATACATTGTGATAACGCATCGCTGTTCGGAAATGGGACTCGGTTTGGGCAACAAGATTATACAAGAGTAACTAAATTATGTTAAAGGTCTCCATTAGCATTTAAATTGGAAACAACAGATGAAACGCTTCCTCTTAGTATATTAATAATTTCTGCAGCGCCAGGTACATCGCCATGCGTTATGACAGGGTCGGAAATATTTAACCTTAAAAGTAAGGGTAAATAAATATATAAAACATGCCATTACAGATAATGAGATCCGTAGAGTACAGTATCCACATATGTAAGATTCCGGAGAGTTGTATGTGGGCAGTGGTTAGTATGATATGACGTGGTGGATTGGTCATTTGGGGTAGGACAACCGGTGTAAGTATAAGGGCCCTTTCACACGACCATGGAGCTCGGTCCGTGAAAACCTGGACTGTGCCCCTTCTGAGGGCAGGAGCGTGCGACGCCATTGGTTGCTATGACTCCGTGCGCTTCCTAAGGCCACCGCTGTACAGTGATACACTGTATATGAGAGTGTATAGTGTATCACTGTACAGCGGTGGCCTCAGGAAGCACACGGCGTCATAGCAACCAATGACGCCATGTGCTCCTGCCCTCAGAAGCAGCACTGTCTGGGTTTTCACGGACCGTCCTGGACCATGCTCCACGGTCGTGTGATAGGGCCCTAAGGGAGGGGTGGACAGGTAGAATTGTACCTGGATGTCACAGTGCTGTCCATTGTGACACTGTGTTGCCGTGTAGGCTGGCTGCCTGCGCTCTGGTGTACTGGCTGCAGTTGACGTGTTCCCATTTATGCTAGTTGCTTGTGTTGTGCTGCAGACCTCTGTGGGTGGGTGTCAACCGTTCCCTTTGACTTGTATGCCCCCGGTGTTTGTTCATGTTCAAGGGTGATCTGTATGTCTGGGTGATCAGTCTCTCTTCTGTCTCCAGGAAAGCTGTGTGCTATCCTGCACTCTGGCTATCCTGACCAGAGTGTTTGGCCCTGACTCGTGTGGTCAGCCTAATTGATCATCGATGTTTGCAATGTCTGATATGTCTTTATTAAAGGAGTTGCCTGAGTTATAAAAAAATATATATAATACTGTAAATCTGATGGGCAGCAATATATAACTAAGTTAAGCAAGTTTTAGGCAAAAAAAATCTATATTTCCTCATTTCCTTGGTTCTCTTCTGGCCTTTGTTTACATGCAATAACAACAATCTCAGCCCCTTCCCCTGCTCTGCAAAGGGAGTGAATACAAGTGCTGCCCTGAGTGACATGTCTGCCTGCTGGGAGACTCAGCAGCATGCTGTATGTATAGAACTACAAGTCCCAGCTGTACAATGACATTACTGATGCACACAGGAACTTCCCCCTACCTTTCTTGTGCAATACTCTGCAGATCTCCTCCAGTGTCAGCAATGTCTCCAGTGTCAGATATGTTTCTTCATTGCCTGTAGTTACTGTTGTAAAGCTTTGAGCCCTGTGTGTGTTCTGGCTGAAGGGGTTAATGTTTTATCTGAAAGAATCCAGGGAGAGAGCAGGCAGAGCAGGGGGGCGTGGCCAGCACAGTGACGTTTCGTGTACAGACTCTTATCTGCTGGTGCATGAATATGAGATTAGCAGGCAGAAAAGCTGACATCACAGGTCATGTGACACTGAGTGAAATCTGAGAAACCAGCAGCTTTTAAAAGCACAAGGTGCTGGAAAAGCTGTTATATTTGATTAGTTAGAAGCATAAAAATGACAAAAAAATAACTCGGACAACCCCTTTAAGTCTTTGGTTATTTTCTGTTCTGACCCTCAACTCCATGCTTCCTGTATGTATCTTGATCCGCATGGGTTAAGGTTTATGCCTTAATCCTGATTCCAATCCCAATTCTGTGTCCGTGTGTCTTGTCTTCGAACACTTGGGATATGTTAAGTGGTTCTCCTAACCCCTGAACATGACACTGGACCTTGGTGCCTGAAAGGGATCCATGGCCCCTCAACCAAATAAGAAGCTGAGTATTATAAATGGCACATGGTAGTTGGAGGACCCTGTTACATATTTTGGAAATGAACCCATGAACTTCAAGTTCAGGTATGGTGACAGGATTTATCTAAGACTGGGTGGAGGAAGCAGGACTCACAGACCTTCTCTAGGGGAAGTAGGCTTTCTCTATGAGTGGGCAGTGGAAGTAGTACTCACAGTCTTTGAGTAGATGATGGAAGCAAGCTTTCTCTGTGAGTGCGGGAAGGAGGACTCACAGACTTTCTCTATGAGTGAGTGGGGGAAGCAGGACTCCCAGTCTTTCTCTAAGGCTTTCTCTATGAGTGGGCAGTGGAAGTAGTACTCACAGTCTTTGAGTAGATGATGGAAGCAAGCTTTCTCTGTGAGTGGGGGAAGGAGGACTCACAGACTTTCTCTATGAGTGGGTGAGGGAAGCAAGACTCACAGGCGTTCTATATATCTGTTCAGGCGAAACAGGACTCACAGGCTTTCTCTATGAGTGGGTGGAGGTAGCAAAACTCAAAGGCTTTTTCTATGAGAAAGCGGGGGAAGCAGGACTCACAGGCTTTCTCTATGGGTGGGGTAAACAGAACTCACAGGAAAATTTTATTGTCACTATCTAGTAATAAAGCTCCTTGTTGAGGCATCTCTTATCCCGGGCGATCTTTTTAGGGGGTAATTATTTCTTGAAATGTCCCTCTACGACTTTGCTATGTGTGGTGCTTTTTTGTAAGTACAATATTTCCAAATCTATTGCGTTGGAACAGAACAGAAAGCTCACATATAAAAAAAGTTCACTGAACTTCAAGTTCAGGTATGGTGACAGGATTTATCTAAGACTAGGTGGAGGAAGCAGGACTCACAGACCTTCTCTAGGGGAAGTAGGCTTTCTCTATGAGTGGGCAGTGGAAGTAGTACTCACAGTCTTTGAGTAGATGATGGAAGCAAGCTTTCTCTGTGAGTGCGGGAAGGAGGACTCACAGACTTTCTCTATGAGTGAGTGGGGGAAGCAGGACTCCCAGTCTTTCTCTAAGGCTTTCTCTATGAGTGGGCAGTGGAAGTAGTACTCACAGTCTTTGAGTAGATGATGGAAGCAAGCTTTCTCTGTGAGTGGGGGAAGGAGGACTCACAGACTTTCTCTATGAGTGGGTGAGGGAAGCAAGACTCACAGGCGTTCTATATATCTGTTCAGGCGAAACAGGACTCACAGGCTTTCTCTATGAGTGGGTGGAGGTAGCAAAACTCAAAGGCTTTTTCTATGAGAAAGCGGGGGAAGCAGGACTCACAGACCTTCTCTAGGGGAAGTAGGCTTTCTCTATGAGTGGGCAGTGGAAGTAGTACTCACAGTCTTTGAGTAGATGATGGAAGCAAGCTTTCTCTGTGAGTGCGGGAAGAAGGACTTACATACTTTCTCTATGAGTGAGTGGGGGAAGCAGGACTCCCAGTCTTTCTCTAATGGTGGGGGGAGATGACCGACTCATACTTTTTATATATGTGTGCTGGGGAAGGAAAACTTACAGGCTTTCTCTGTGAGTGGGTGGGGGAAGCAGGACTCACAGACTTTCTCTGTATGTGAGGGAAGCAGGACTTACAGGTCTTCTCTATGAGTGGAGGGGGTAGTAGGAGTCACAGGTTTCCTCTATTAGTGGGTGGGGGAAGCAGGTCTCAATCTTTCTGTATGAGTGGTTGGGGTTAGCAGGGACTCACAGGCTTTCTCTATGGGTGGGTGGGGGAATCAGGACTCATAGGCTTTCTCTATGAGTAGGTGGGGGAAGCAGGACTCACAGGCTTTCTCTATGAGTAGGTGGGGGAAGCAGGACTCACAGGCTTTTTCAATGTGTAGGTGGGGGAAGCAGGACTCACAGGCTTTCTCTATGGGTGGGTGGGGGAATCAGGACTCATAGGCTCTCTTTATGAGTAGGTGGGGGAAGCAGGACTCACAGGCTTTCTCTATGAGTAGGTGGGGGAAGCAGGACTCACAGGCTTTCTCTATGAGTAGGTGGGGGAAGCAGGACTCACAGGCTTTCTCTATGGGTGGGGTAAACAGAACTCACAGGAAAATTTTATTGTCACTATCTAGTAATAAAGCTCCTTGTTGAGGCATCTCTTATCCCGGGCGATCTTTTTAGGGGGTAATTATTTCTTGAAATGTCCCTCTACGACTTTGCTGTGTGTGGTGCTTTTTTGTAAGTACAATATTTCCAAATCTATTGCGTTGGAACAGAACAGAAAGCTCACATATAAAAAAAAGCATTAAAATGGATGTAGATGCAGTTTTCATGAAATGAAAAAATGAAATTACAAAGAGGTCGCGCAGAGTTCATGAAAAGCACAGGAAAATGTAATTAAGGGAGCGGCCGCTTCGGCAATTCTCTGACTGCTGCACCTGTCGGAGGGTTTTGTCTTTTAATGCTATACATGTAGCTCAAAATAAGATTCTAGTTGCAAATTAAGAACCTCATTTCACTATATGCTCAGTGCAACGTTATCTGAACGTGTCTCCGGCACCCTCTCAGGGGTGGGTGCAGCCGCCAGCAGTAATCCACGCTACCCTAATTTGGCGGAATATTGTGTCGGGGGTCGCACTTTATTTACATAACATCAGATTAGAGGAAAAGTTGAAGAACCCAACCAATGGTGACACCTTACCCCTGTTGGCCAGGAGCACATCTGCTTCCCAGCCTTCCAGTTTCCGAGTTCAGGTGCCCAGTCCTACTATTACAATGGCAGCTGGGCCTGCCCGAGAACCCATATGACCGCAGGACAGGACAGTGCAACCCAACTGTACTCGGACCCTCCTACAGCTGTCACTCAGAGCAGAAAGCACTTCACTGTGAAGCTCCTCCTTTTGCAGAAGCAGAATCTGGCAGAATAAAACTTCATATTCACACTACTCCTGATAATAAAACCTATACAAAATTATGTTTGACCTGCTCTTCCCAACCCCTGCTTAGGGCTGTCAGCAGTTTACCATAGTCAAAACTGCTGACAGACTCCACTTAAACGCCTCCTTTTATTAAAATTGACAACAGCAAGCTGCTGTTGACGGATCTGTTATTCTAATGAGCCAGGATGAAACTAGTGAGACGTGCAAGCGTAATGAACAACTATAGTATGTAGGGATTGGCAGTGAGCAGAGGTCGCAATAACGCATAAAAATGCGTCATAGACGCGTTTTCAAGCAATTTTACTCCCTGAAAAAAGTCTAAGGCGTACCACTACGCCTTAGACTTTTCCCAGTTTTTCATCAGCGCTGTGAACGGCTCAAGCAGCACAGCAATGCTGCCTGTGCCTGAAATAACAGTAATGTCTAAATCCCATACCGTAAAGGGACCTCCTGACGTCACACTATCACGTGACCTTACTAGGTCACGTGGGTCGGCAGCCGGCGCGCTCTGCTATCAGAGAAGGAAAGTCATGGATGGCTGCTCAGCAGAGTCTGTAGCAGTGAGACTAGAGGGTCTGTCTGCCTGAGAGGTAGACGTGAATCCTATGGAGGGGCTGACAACTCTATGAGGTGGGATTCTGAGTTAGACTGTAAGACTGAGTTAGCCTGCCATGTGATTGTATGGAGGAGGGGTGGGCCGATGTGTGTGACTGAATGGTAATGTCTAAATCCCATACCGTAAAGGGACCTCCCTTCAAGTGAGTGATTTTCCCCCTCCCCCAACCATGGTTCTGTCCAGTCTCCCAGTTCTCTGCTCCCCCTCCTCCTGTCACCCCACTAATAACCCAGCTCTCCCCTCTAGTGACCCTGCTCCCCTGTCGCCCCACTAGTGACCCTGCTCCCCCTGTCGCCCCACTAGTGACCCTGCTCCCCTGTCGCCCCACTAGTGACCCTGCTCCCCCTGTCGCCCCACTAGTGACCCTGCTCCCCCTGTCGCCCCTCTAGTGACCCTGCTCCCCCTGTCGCCCCACTAGTGACCCTGCTCCCCCTGTCGCCCCACTAGTGACCATGCTCCCCCTGTCGCCCCACTAGTGACCCTGCTCCCCCTGTCGCCCCACTAGTGACCCTGCTCCCCCTGTCGCCCCTCTAGTGACCCTGCTCCCCCTGTCGCCCCACTAGTGACCCTGCTCCCCCTGTCGCCCCACTAGTGACCATGCTCCCCCTGTCGCCCCACTAGTGACCCTGCTCCCCCTGTCGCCCCACTAGTGACCATGCTCCCCCTGTCGCCCCACTAGTGACCCTGCTCCCCTGTCGCCCCACTAGTGACCCTGCTCCCCCTGTCGCCCCACTAGTGACCCTGCTCCCCCTGTCGCCCCACTAGTGACCCTGCTCCCCCTGTCGCCCCACTAGTGACCCTGCTCCCCCTGTCGCCCCACTAGTGACCCTGCTCCCCCTGTCGCCCCACTAGTGACCCTGCTCCCCCTGTCGCCCCACTAGTGACCCTGCTCCCCCTCCTTCTGTCACCCCACAGGGAAGCTGAACAGACTCCACCGACTACAATGGGATCCGTTCAGTTTCCATTTTCGATCTGTCTTTTTACCAGACACAAAACTCCTGCATACAAGGCTTTTTTGTCTGGTCTTTCAACAGAATCTGCAACAGAGGCTCCAAATGCAGCCTCCAACACAGATGTGAGCAAGTGCAGGCCTGCGTATTATGTATTTTAATTACCGCAGATTTCCTACTCCTCCTCGGGTAAAAATACTCCTCAAAAATGGTCAGAGGAGTATTTTTACTCTTCTGAAAAAAACGTATCGCGACCTCTGGCAGTGAGGTTAGGTGAGGGGTTTCGACTTTGGGGGGTTGCTATTGTCAGAGCGGTCATCCCGTTACCTGCCGATGGGATGTACTAGTCACCACACGTGTCATTTGCTTTGAAGTTTGAATATTTTTTTAATTATTACATAATAAAAGTTACATCTCTAAGGAAGAACTCCCGCAAAAATTTTTATTCTCTGGCCTGTTAGAAAGGTGCATGATATAATCTGTAGTGAATGTCATTTTCTTATCAGAGGATGAAATTGAGAGTTTCCACTCTCTTCTTATTGTAGCTGTGCCATGTGACCAACTCCCTGACCTCCAACTGACCCAGGACAGGAAGCCAGTCACTTCTCTATTCATTCCTATGAGACTGAAAGTGAGGCTCCCATAGGAATACATAGAGAAATAGACTTCCTGTCCACACATAAGGTGCTGTGTGAGTTGGTGGGTCTAATTCCTAGTCACATGACACAAAGAAACTTCAGGATGATATAACTCAAAAATTCAGCTACTGGTAACAAAATGACATTCACTACAGATTACATCATGTACATTTCTAGCAGGACATGGAATAAAATTTTTTTGCAGGAGTTCTTTAATACAGAAGAAAAATTACCTTTCCTCCATTCTTATTTATTTGAGCACTGTATGACGGTATTAATTAAGCCGTTGAATGGAGGTATTTATACTACTTAGTCACTGTAATGTATTTTTGCAGTTTACGGTCTAACATTTTTATTTAGACAGATTTCAGCCACGGTTAAGTAGTGTATGCTATGAGTATTTGTGCACTCTATAGCAGTACACCATATTGGGGTTGCGCCAACTGAACGGACCAGATCCCTGTAAGAGGTGAGGGATGGGGGTACCTCCAGGACCTCTAGTGGTCAACTGGGGAGACCTCTTTAAAGAAGAAGTCCCACAAAAATTTTTATTCTCTGACCTGTTAGAAAGATACATGATGTAATCTATAGTGAATGCAATCTTCTTATCAGAGACTGTATCTGAGTTATCCCCTCTCTTCTAATTGTAGCTGAGTCATGTGACCAACTCCCTGACCTCCAACTGACCCAGGACAGGAAGTCAGTTACTTCTCTATTCCTTCCTGTGAGACTCAGAGTGAGGCTCCCATAGGAATACATAGAGAAATAGACTTCCTGTCCACACATAAGATGCTGTGTTATCTGGTGAGTCTGATTGCTGGTCACATGACACAGATGAGAAGCATCAGGGAGATATAACTCATAAATACAGACACTGGTAAGAAAATTCAGATACAAAATACAGATTAAATCATGTACCTTTCTAGCAGGACATGGAATAAAATTTTTTGCGGGAGTTCTTTAAGGGGTTAAACCATATGTTCACTGTCCTCATCACACACGGTGGCACTCTGCTAGTTCAGGAGAAGACGTCCAGGTGTTGGTTGCATTAGCAGCCGGCGCGCCGCCTCCGGGTCATCTCCGTGCCATCAGCAATTCACTGGTATTTCCATCACGTCTCGGCTGTAAACTGTTCGATTCTCAAGGAGACTTTCAGGAGGGTTATAGCCGCTCTTGGTGAAGTAAAGAAATATTTATTATACTTTATGCTGATGTAAAATTATTTATGAGTCTCCGGCTCCTATTGATTTCCTGCGAGTGTAATGCCGTATCCTCTCCTTCATCTCAGGTTTGTGTAAGAAGTGGGAAAAGAGTAAGACTCTGAAACAGAAGGGAATGGTCTGCCGGCGGCGGCACCTGAGCAGGCGGATGATGGGAATTCAGTTTCCCTTAGTGTCCCTCTTCAAAAGGGAACGCCCAACATCTCACATCTGTCCTGTGACTGACTTATAAGAGGATGACATTAGCTGAGGTCTAGGAACCTGTCCTGGAGCAGGGATGCTCAACCTGCGGCCCTCCAGCTATTGCAAAAATACAACTACCAGGATGCTCTAATAGCTGTAGGCTGTCGTATTTCATCATCGCCTTCCAAGAGCAATAACCTTTTTATTTTTCATACTATACGGCTGTATGGGGACTTGTTTTTTGTGGGACAAGTTGTAGTTTTTAATGGCGCCATTTTGAGTGCTTACTGATTAAGGACTCTTAAGGACTCATGGACGTTACCCGACCATGCCAGTATTGCTGCCCGCAAACAGCACTTGAATGGGTCTGCAATCCCGTTGGTGCAGAGAGGAACGGAGGCACGGATCGGAAGCACTGCGGAGTGCTTCCATGGGTTTTCTGTCCGTTCCTCCGCCAAGGAAACAAGGATTGTATGCACTAGTTTTTCACGGTGCAGACTGTCAAGTGTATGGGTCCGCTTCTGCAGACGGTGGGCACACTGTCAGTGCCCGTGCATTGCGGACATCATTTTGCGCAATGACAACACACATTGTGCATGAGCCCTAACTTTTATTAACTCTTTCTATCTTCTCTCTATCTATCTCATATCTATCTATCTATCTATCTATCTATCTTTCTATCTATCCCATATCTATCTATCTATCTATCTATCTATCTATCTATCTATCTATCTCATATCTATGTATCTATCTATCTATCTATCTATCTATCTATCTATCTATCTATCTATCTCATTGGCCACAAGAGTGTTCAAAATATGTTGAGGGTCCCAATCAGATGACGCCTCTGTCACCTCATTGATCCCTAATACATCAGCCCTTTACAAAATATTCTGAGAGTTTATGGATTTCTATGATTTTGTTGCAGCCTCCCGGTCATGATTTACCTGAAGCTCAGTTTGTAGATCTTCAGGTGTCATGTTGGAGCCAGTTCCTCTTCTCCATCTCTCGTATTTGTGATAGGAGGCACCTGTGAATGTCATCAGGTTGAGCTGTGATGGAAAACGGCTCGTATTACAGGATAGTATAGGACTATGAGAGTCCTCATGAAATCAGGTCTCCTCCAAGTATCCGATCACTAGGAATCATCTCGTCGTCAGCATATTGCATCTATTTCAATAAATTAAAATTGCCTCAGGCAGCACCAGGTAGAGGCAAGAAGGGGGAAGCGGAAGGAGGATTATATGTTTCTGCAGTATAGTATTGGTGTCACGTACGCACCGCCGCGTCCCGCGACCAGGGATGGATCTGCCAGGGGCCAGACTACCTTCGAGCTCTCCCTCTGTGCACACCACACACACGGGCCACAAAGTGAGTGTAGATCGCCCCAAACACACACAGATCCAACATCACAAACACCCGCTGCCACCACCGACTTTGCCGTAAGCCGGAAACGTTGCACAATTCACGTATTCGTTCCGCGCACAGGCAATCACACAGTCACACGTTCAGGCTATGGATTCTTTAGAGCAACAAGGCGGACTTATAAAGGGAATATTTTATACACAAGGTAGTGCAGAGCTTACAGAAATAGATGTAAAATGAGACAAAATAAAAATAACGTACACAAACAGTAAGAGTAAAATAAATGGGAGAAAAACAGTAATAGAAACTTACTGCCCCGGGAGAAGGGGAGGAAATGGTTAATCGTCAGCTCGGCTGTGACTCCCACACGATGTAACAACCAAAATCTGTCCATCCAACAATTTTATAGAACTAGGATTGGTTTCCAATTTCCGGTCGGCCCAGTCATTGACTAACCAAATCCCAGTTCTTCCATTGGGGGGGCAATTAATGAGGGGAGTGGAGGGCACTGAATATTGAAATCTCTTTGTTTTACAGTTTTTAAATCTCCCTCCAAAATGGGTCCCATTCCCCCAGTATCTGGTCTAGCAGGGGGAGCAGATGTTTCTTTGAAGCTGGTACCAGGCAGCCAGAGGTGTGAGATACGACGGGAGGATGAGGAGAAATGTCCAGTTGTTCATCTTGTATGTAGCTGACAGGCTCCACCATGCTGGGGTAGGCCATAGGCTTCAAAGAGGTCAGCCATTTGGTTAATGACCCTTCTATCCAGCAGAAACCACACCTTATATAACAGAGACACAATATATATAATATAATAACTACAAGAAGTATGCACCCCCACATCATATTCATCACAATGTGGGAAGCACAGTGGGCACAGTATGTGGCGGTGTATTACCCTGTATGTTCTGTAGCGCTATGTTTTCCAAGTATGTCTGGAGAGAAGGGGTTAGGTTAAGAAATTGGCTTTGGGGGTTTGGGGCACCGTTTGGGTTTTCGCCTTAGGCCGCAGAAAGGCTAGGTGCACCCCTGTCCCCTCTACCCCCAGAAAAGGAACCAGTCAATGGAAAAACTGGAGTACAACCAGTAAAGTGGACGTTACTCATTCTACTGGGGTTTCTAATCCGCTTGTACTGAGACATTAGATAGACACTATTGGGTAGATTTATCATTTATATCTGGGTGACAACTCTTTTTGGTTATGCGATTACCAGGAAATTAGTTGTCACAAGGTTATCTGAACAGAGCCCCCTCATTTAGAAACTGCACCTCCTGTATATTACAATATGCCATGAATATGGACTTCCCCTTTAAATGGAACTTAAAGGGGGTTCCTATCAGGATATTTATACTGTAGCATATCGATAGGATAGGCCATTATTGTCCAATAGCTGCAGATCCCAACGTCCGGGACCCATTCCTATCTCAAGAACAGGGCCTCCAGAGAGCAAGCTATGCATGCGCAGTTTTCTCCATTTACTGCTATGGAACTTCCAAAAATAACTAAGCGCTGTCTGAACTATTCTGGAAGTCCCATGGTGAATGGAGGTTGGATGCACAGACGTGGTGCGCTCCCCTTCCACTGTGCGCTTATCTGTTTTCTGAAGTCCCATAGCAGTTCATGGAGAGGATGCAGCACATGTTTAACCTATTCTAAATTCACCATGGAGCTCCATCCTTGAGATAGGAGTGGGTCCCAGAGGTGGGACCCTCACCTATCAAACAATTACGGCTTATCCTATCGATATGGACATAAATGTCCAGATAGGACAAACCCTTTAAAGGGCATCTGTCAGCAGTTTTGTACCTATGACACTGGCTGACCTGTTACATGTGCACTTGGCAGCTGAAGACATCAGTGCTGGTCCCATGTTCATATGTGCCCACATTGCTGAGAAAAATCATGTTTTAATATATGCAAATGAGCCCCTAGGAGAAACAGGGGCGTTACCGTTACACCTAGAGGCTCTGCTCCCTTAGAAACTGCCACGCCCTCTGCACTTTGACAGGTGCAGGCAGTGTAAATTTGCTCACACCTGGCAGAGGTTGCTTTAGTTTAGAGAGAGAGCAGAGCCTCTAGGTGTAATGGTAACGCCCCCTTTGCACCTAGAGGCTCATTTGAATATATTAAAACATCATTTTTCTCAGCAATGCGGGCGCATATGGACATGGGACCAACACAGATGTCTTCAGCTGCCAAGTGCACATGTAACAGGTCAGCCGGTGTCATAGGTACAAAACTGCTGATAGATCCTTTTAAAGGTTGTTTAAAAATCAATTTTTAGAGTTACTATTAAGGGTTCCCCCATTCAGGACCCTAATTTATAAGTCTAGGCATCCACCAGGAGCATGCATCACCCTGGAGGACCTACCATATGTGCACAACCTGTTGACCTCTCATTGAAATTTCAGTAGGAGTTGTGTAATACTTAGTTTCCCCTGCGGAGGCAGTGTTGGGTAATTGAACACTTGCTGCTGGATTGCAGCTGATCACTGGAGGTTACCAGTATTGGGACACCCTCTAATCAATTTTGTTGTTGGAGGACCCTTCTAACAAAACAAGAGTGGTTCATTGTGGAATATCCCTTTAAAGGGGTTGCCCCACAAAAAATATTCTACACTTTTTAAACCAGCACCTGGATCTGAATACTTTTGTAATTGCATGTAATTAAAAATGTAGCATAGCCACTGAGTTATTCAATAGAATGTATCTGTATAGCGCCACCTGCTGTTTGTTATTTTCTTATTTCTTTGTCCTGCTCACTGAGAAGGCCACACATGCTCAGTTTCATCCTTCAACTGCCTCCTGAGCTGTGATAGGGAGAGCTGAGACACGCCCACTGAGCGGTGATAGGAAGAGCTGAGACACGCCCCCTAAGCTGTGATAGGGAGAGCTGAGACACGCCTCCTGAGCTGTGATAGGGAGAGCTGAGACACGCCTCCTGAGCTGTGATAGGGAGAGCAGAGGCACGCCTCCTGAGCTGTGATAGGGAGAGCTGAGACACGCATCCTGAGCTGTGATAGGGAGAGCTGAGACACGCCTCCTGAGCTGTGATGGGGAGAGCTGAGACACGCCTCCTGAGCTGTGAGAGGGAGAGCTGAGACACGCCTCCTGAGCTGTGAGAGGGAGAGCTGAGACACGCCTCCTGAGCTGTGAGAGGGAGAGCTGAGACACGCCTCCTGAGCTGTGAGAGGGAGAGCTGAGACACGCCTCCTGAGCTGTGATAGGGAGAGCTGAGACACACCCCCTTAGCTGCAGCAGAAAGGACACTCTCCTTGAGCTGTCAGCTTGATATAAATCTAGCAGAGCAATGAATGGGGAGATCTCTGGATCCATGTGAGGTACAGGGCTGGTTCTAGCTTTTTTAGAAAGAGATTGTCATGTACTATATGATGTCTGATTTTCATTTTTTACATTACTCATGGGAGAACCCCTTTAAGATAAAAGTTAGCTGGGGCCAAAGAAATCAGGAAGGAAATTTATCATCATAGCAATTCCTCTCCACAATCTGACCTGGTCAGTCTTGTTACATTTTAATCCAAACCCCCCAGTCTGGATATTGTCAGCTATGAGAAAAACATGAAAAAATAGTGGCTGAACTACGCCAAATTTTCAAAATGCGCTGATATATTTTTACACCGAGCCACTAATAACTCAATTCTGTCTTTGAGAACTGGGAAATAAGACAACAACGGAAACAACTTTATATCTTGGCGATAAGATGTCCCCCGGGGATGAGACTCTTGTGACCTTGATGACAATAAATTGCTTCCTTTTTATTTCGTAGAGGCACAATAATAAGAAAAAAATGTCTCGGGCCCAGCACTATATTACTGTGAATGCCGCTGGGAGGTTCATAAGATCTTGGTGACCTTTGAGATATTAGGAACATTGCCGCCACAAGTTTAGATTTTCTGTATCCTGTAGAATTTATGAAGGAATCAACGTTGCCTTTAATTATGTTCCCCCTTGTGAGAAGAGTCTCTTTCTGAAGAGGTTTCAGGCAGATCGCTGAGCCATTTAGAGGAAAAAGAGTGACTGCAAGGCTCCTTCTCCCAGCAGCTCCATGAAATGCTTTCTTAATAAAGCTTCCTGCTGAGCTAGAAGCTCTAACTAAGACGCACTCTACCTGCTCTACCTTGCTGGGTCCATGAGAGAGGATAATCAACAGAGCAATAAACAAGGCTGATTCTCTGCTGCTCCATTCATCTACGGGATCCTGAAAAGCTGGAGCTAAGAAAAGTCTAATGGACACAAGTGTAGCAATCTTCTATAGTAGCCAGTGTTCTCAAGAGGAGGCCAGAGGTGAATGATGGGACCAGTAATCTTATAACTGGATGGAAAAGAACATTGGTTAAAAAACCAGACACATAATTCTCCCAATATATGAAAAAATATACTTACTATAATCCAGCCTCCTCTATACACGTAAATAACTAATCCCATGTACAAAAATATAAATACTATAATTCCGACTTTAGGTACAAGAATCTACTATAATAATGCCACTATGTACAAGAATATAACTACTATAATACTGCTCCTATGTACAAGAATATAACTACTATAATACTGCTCCTATGTACAAGAATATAACTACTATAATACTGCCTCCTATGTACAAGAATATAACTACTATAATACTGCTCCTATGTACAAGAATATAACTACTATAATACTGCTCCTATGTACAAAAATATAACTACTATAATTCTGCTCCTATGTACAAGAATATAACTACTATAATACTGCTCCTATGTACAAGAATACAACTACTATAATACTGCTCCTATGTACAAGAATATAATTACTATAATACTGCCTCCTATGTACAAGAATATAACTACTATAATTCTGCTCCTATGTACAAGAATATAACTACTATAATACTGCTCCTATGTACAAGAATATAACTACTATAATACTACCTCCTATGTACAAGAATATAACTACTATAATTCTGCTCCTATGTACAAGAATATAACTACTATAATACTGCTCCTATGTACAAGAATACAACTACTATAATACTGATCCTATGTACAAGAATATATCTACTATAATAATGCCACTATGTACAAGAATATAACTACTATAATACTGCTCCTATGTACAAGAATATAACTACTATAATTCTGCTCCTATGTACAAGAATATAACTACTATAATACTGCTCCTATGTACAAGAATACAACTACTATAATACTGATCCTATGTACAAGAATATATCTACTATAATACTGCTCCTATGTACAAGAATATAACTACTATAATACTGCTCCTATGTACAAGAATATAACTACTATAATACTGCTTCTATGTACAAGAATATAACTACTATAATACTGCTCCTATGTACAAGAATATAACTACTATAATACTGCTCCTATGTACAAGAATATTACTATAATAATACTGCTCCTATTTAGAAGAATACAACTACTATAACACTGCTGAGTGGGAGAGGAATTTTGGAGCAGGGAGCCGATGGCTCTATGCTTCACCATTACAAGCAGCTGTCTCTTCTCCTGCAGCCACATAACTGTGGAGACTTGGTCAACACTGACTGTGTTATGTAGACAGAGAAGTGTGGCTAAGGTTTAAAATGAACCACTTTAGACCTATTTTTTTAATAAATGTACAATTTCAGTGATTAAAGTATTTTACAAAAATTGTCAGTATTGCTACCCCTACACCTTACAAAAATAGAAAAAAGAATGACAGTTACACTTTAAAAATGGCGCCCACTTCAGAGTGGATTAAACCCCATAGCTACCAGATGCCTGCTGTTTCACACAGTAGACACCTGGGTCTCATGACTGCGATGGGCGGTAATGACCATCGTGGACACTCAAATCAGTTTTAGTTTTGTTACATTGTGCAGGAAAGGTTTCCCAGCAGCATCAGCACACTATGGAACATGATGGACAGGCAGATTATGATGTATGTGTTGAAGATTGGACTCATTCACTTTAATTAAAAAAACTGAGTAGTTTAGCTTTAAATACTGCACTGCAATAGAAGCAGGCTACAACTGCCAATGCCAGCCTTCCTGAGGCAGCCTGAATAAGTTACACAATTACACACTGTCTCCTAGCTGTAACTAGCTATTGTCTTCTCCTCCCTCTCTGACCCTAAACCAGCTGTATTCTTTCTTTCTTTCTTTCTTTCTTTCTTTCTTTCTTTCTTTCTTTCTTTCTTTCTTTCTTTCTTTCTTTCTTTCTTTCTTTCTTTCTTTCTTTCTTTCTTTCTTTCTTTCTTTTTCTCTCTCTTTCTTTCTTTTTCTCTCTCTTTCTCTCTCACTTTCCCTTTCTTTCCCCTTCTCTCTCTTTCCCTCTCTTTCTTTCTTTCTTTCTTTCTTTCTTTCTTTCTTTCTTTCTTTCTTTCTTTCTTTCTCTCTCACTCTTTCTCTTTCTCTCTTGCACTCTCTTTCTCTCACTGTCTCTTTCTTTCTCTCTTTTTTTCTCTCTCTCTTTCTCTCTCTCCCTTTCCCTCTCTTTCACTCTCTTTCTCTCACTTTCTGTCTCTTTCTCTCTTTTCTTTTTTCTCTCTCTCTCTTTCTCTCTCTGTTTCTTTCTCTTTCTTTCTCTCTTCCTTTCTCTCTCTTTCCATTTCTTTCCCTCTCTTTCCCTCTCTTTTTCTTTCTTTCTCTCTTTCCCTCTCTTTTCTTTCTTTCTCTCTTTCCCTCTCTTTTCTTTCTTTCTCTCTTTCCCTCTCTTTCTATCTCTTTCTTTCTCTCTTTCCCTCTCTTTCTCTCACTTTGTTTCTTTCTCTCTTTTTTTCTCTTTCTCTCTCTCTTTCTCTCTCTCTCTCTTTCTCTCTCTCTCTTTCCTTCTCTTTCTCTGTTGCCCTCTATTTCTCTCTTTCTTTGTCTCTTTCCCTTTCTTTCCCTCTCTTTCTCTTTCTTTTTTCCCTCTCTTACTCTCTCTCTTTCTTTCTCTTTTCCTCTCTTTCACTCTCTTTCTCTCACTTTCTGTCTCTTTCTCTCTTTCTTTCTCTTTTTTTTCTTTCTTTCTCTTTCTTTTTTCTCTCTTCCTTTCTCTCTTCTTCTCTCTCTCTCTCTCTTTCTCTCTCTCTTTCCTTTATGTAACAGACTTTCTATCCCTCCTTACGTCTTGCCTATGACATGTGCAGTGACATCACACGTATGGTCCATCATGATTGGCTGAGGCTGACGGCAGGGCTTAATAGGCGAGGTCCTGTGACCCTCCTTCCTCGTCTTCTCATCCTCCCTGTATTCTGATATTCAGAATGGTGGACCTGCCATGTCTCATATGGTGCCTCCACTGTATTTAACACCCCTCAGGTGTGGACGCCTCTTTGCTCTGTTCGCTCGGAGGCATTGAGTTGTCTGTTGGTTATGGTGATGAAAGGGTTACCTCCGCCCGGGTATAGTTTAAATACAGACGTGTAAACAAAGCCTTTAAGTGAGATGAGAGGCGCATTAAATCCGCAGCATCGGCAGACGCCTCCGAGTTATTAAGGAAATAGAAAAGTATCACTGACACGGCGCCTCGCTTTGCTTAATGTTGCTATCTAGGTCACACAGATGCGCCATTGTCTTCCGCTTTATCATTTCTATATGTCCCATGAGCACTTACAAGAAGACAAAGTAGGCGAGCGGAAAGCGGCACTGATTCCGAATGCAAAATCTGGTGGAGAAGCCTTAAGCCTTGTTAGAAGATCCAGAGGCGGGCGAGGGCTTCTCTCCGCTGCCCAGATGTACAAGCAAATTAGCTCCCAGGGGAAGCGGTGGAGGAAGAGGAAGATACACACAAGATGGTGCGGATGGAAACGCGTGACTGCAAACAGGCGCAAATCTTTCCCAAACCTTAATAAGCTTCATATTTCAAGAGGGAGCAGGGGAATAAGAGCGGAGGACTCAACGTCCGTCACAAAAACTCACTTTTCCATTGGGAACACTAGAAATCTTGTTACCACTGTACTTTGTGTGGAACTAGTCTGTAGGTATCTGACCCCTGGCCGCTGCGTGCGTATGTGCCGTAAACTGCGGTGACCAGAAGAGGCAGACAGTCATCAGGAGTGTGAAGATAGAATGTAACACAAATGTGCGCGTGAGGATTAGGACTCCCATTGTGTGTGCGTGTGGAAATAATGACTCCCAATGTGTGCGCATGTGGAAATAATGACTCCCAATGTGTGTGTATGGAAATAATGACTCCCAATGTGTGCGCATGTGGAAATAATGACTCCCAATGTGTGCGCATGTGGAAATAATGACTCCCAATGTGTGCGCATGTGGAAATAATGACTCCCAATGTGTGTGCATGTGGAAATAATGACTCCCAATGTGTGTGTATGTGGAAATAATGACTCCCAATGTGTGTGCGTGTGGAAATAATGACTCCCAATGTGTGTGCATGTGGAAATAATGGCCTCCAATGTGTGTGCGTTTGGAAATAATGACTCCCAATGTATGTGCATGTGGAAATAATGACTCCCAATGTGTGTGCGTGTAGAAATAATGGCTCCCAATGTGTGGGCATGTGGAAATAATGACTCCCAATGTGTGTGTATGTGGAAATAATGACCCCCAATGTGTGTGCATGTGGAAATAATGACTCCCAATGTGTGTGCATGTGGAAATAATGACTCCCAATGTGTGTGCATATGGAAATAATGACCCCCAATGTGTGTGCATGTGGAAATAATGACTCCATAATTTGTGTGCATGTAGAAATAATGACTCCATAATGTGTGTGCATGTGGAAATAATGACTCCCAATGTGTGTGCATGTGGAAATAATGACTCCCAATGTGTGTGCATGTGGAAATAATGACCTCCAATGTGTGTGCGTTTGGAAATAATGACTCCCAATGTATGTGCATGTGGAAATAATGACTCCCAATGTGTGTGTATGTGGAAATAATGACCCCCAATGTGTGTGCATGTGGAAATAATGACTCCCAATGTGTGTGCATGTGGAAATAATGACTCCCAATGTGTGTGCATATGGAAATAATGACCCCCAATGTGTGTGCATGTGGAAATAATGACTCCATAATTTGTGTGCATGTAGAAATAATGACTCCATAATGTGTGTGCATGTGGAAATAATGACTCCCAATGTGTGTGCATGTGGAAATAATGACTCCCAATGTGTGTGCATATGGAAATAATGACCCCCAATGTGTGTGCATGTGGAAATAATGACTCCCAATGTGTGTGCATGTGGAAATAATGACTACCAATGTGTGTGCATATGGAAATAATGACCCCCAATGTGTGTGCATGTGGAAATAATGACTCCATAATTTGTGTGCATGTAGAAATAATGACTCCATAATGTGTGTGCATGTGGAAATAATGACTCCCAATGTGTGTGCATGTGGAAATAATGACTCCCAATGTGTGTGCATGTGGAAATAATGACTCCCAATGTGTGTGCATGTGGAAATAATGACCTCCAATGTGTGGTGCGTTTGGAAATAATGACTCCCAATGTATGTGCATGTGGAAATAATGACTCCCAATGTGTGTGCGTGTAGAAATAATGGCTCCCAATGTGTGTGCGTGTGGAAATAATGACTCCCAATGTGTGTGTATGTGGAAATAATGACCCCCAATGTGTGTGCATGTGGAAATAATGACTCCCAATGTGTGTGCATGTGGAAATAATGACTCCCAATGTGTGTGCGAGTGGAAATAATGACTCCCCAATGTGTGTGCATATGGAAATAATGACCCCAATGTGTGTGCATGTGAAAATAATGACCCCCAATGTGTGTGCATGTGGAAATAATGACTCCCAATGTGTGTGCATGTGGAAATAATGACTCCCAATGTGTGTGCATATGGAAATAATGACTCCCAATGTGTGTGCATGTGGAAACACTAAAGATGTAGAAATTCGCACGACAGGTAAATTTACGCACGGAATAAAAAAGCAAAGTGTACATGAGATTTGTCTCATCTTTACTGGTACCGTATTACGCTGAGGTTTTTCTGCATGAAAATATGCACGGAAAAAAACGCATGTCACTGCATTGTAATGCAAAGTGAATTCAAAAGATTTAAGATTGAATAAGCTTAGGCAGGCTATGTGGATAAATATATTTGCTAAGTGATTAAATATATGATAACACAAAGAATAATAAGAATGAAATAGCCTAAATGGGGTGGAGACTCCGTCGATCATGCTATAACCCATGGCTGTCTACTTCGTTATAACACATGGCCGACACCCCGGGGTGTACAAGAGAAATAGGGTAAGTCGTACTCACATCCTATCTAGAATGTAGGTCTGGTGGAGTCTCCTGAGACAAGGTGGGTAGCAGAGTATACACCTGTTAGCCCCTCCTCCAGTGTGCAGCACACATGTCTCTGAGATCACTCAGAAATGTAGTCTTATCAGTACAATGGGGGGTGGGTACTATCTCTAAACCACTACATTACAAGGGAAACTTATAAACTATTACACAGAGTATTAAACAGAATTAAAGGGGAGAACCAAACAGTCACTTAAAAATACCATTACAATACAATCGTCATCTTAAACTTTTATGGCCAATTGACAAGATCTTCTATAGATATCTGATACAAGTCCCAACTCTAGGATCTGCTTCCTCCAGAAGGGAGGTCCCCTGTCTCCATCCAGGCTGTCACTGAAGGCAGAGGTGGCCATGATTTACGAGAAACTTGGCTGTTTCCATAGTCCTGGTCACCTCTGCATTCAACCGCAGCCTGGGTGGGGTTAGAGGACCTCCATTCTTGAGGTGAGAGTCCCAGAGGTGACAGAAAACTGCTCAAACCTTACTTTAGGGCGAACAGCAGAAGGTTTGCAATTTTACATCCATTACAAAGCGGCCGAGCTCACTAATCCACATAATGAGAGGGGCGATCCGGAATCCGAGAACTTCATAATACGGAGCATAGTGATGGCTGCCTTTTGTTCTGTGCTCAGCAGGCGCCTCATATATAATATACAGGAGCCTCCTATGGAGACGGCTCGGCCTCGGAGCCTCCATGTTATTGGCGAACACTGCAGCCTGTTGACAAGAATATTGAAGCCGCATAACAATGCGAGTTATTTTCTCTCCAATTTAAGGCAGCAGCGGATATCAAGCTGTCACCCAGGGATGGATTAGTGTCAGTGCGAGAACTGGTTTGCATATAGGAGAAAGTAGCTTCCATTTAGATGAATTTAGAATGAGGCGCCGAGAAAATAACGGCTCCCTGCGCTCGTACCTGCTCTGGAAGGTGTCAGGGGTTGAAGACTTTGCAGTGCGGATTTTGTGAGGCTTATTTATCAGGGTTGGTGAAGGTCACGGAATTGGCTTTTTGATGAAAGATTGACGCCAGTTGTTCAGTCTTGACATGTTTGGAAGAAATTTGTGCTGTAACACGGATGAAGATGGAGCTCATGCTATTATATTCTTATATATAGTGCCGAGAGGAGTGACACAAAACGGATGAGGGTGGGGGTCATGCTAATATATTCTTATATATAGTGCCGAGAGGAGTGACAGTGCACAAAACGGATGAGGGTGGGGGTCATGTTCTTATATTCTTATATATGGTGCCTAGAGGGGGGGGGCGAAAATTGAAAAAGCACCCCCCCCCATTATCAAATTCTCAACCTAACCCCTTCCCTCCTAACATTACATATATCACTACAGAACATCTAGGGTGATACCGTGCCTCATACCTCTTACATCCAGTGACGTCTCCTCTGATGTAGATCTTCTCTTTCTTTATCTTCTTAAAAAAATATAAAATAAAAAAAATCTAAGTTTACTACTTTTCCATCATCCTCCCATCTTCTGGACAAATCATCCTACCACTCCCAATACAGTGCCGCTGTGCTCCCCAATATTATACTACAGAAACAGATAAACCCCTTGATAATACTAGTACCATGCCCCCAACAATGTGCCAGTAAGAAGTGCCCCTCATAGATGCCCACCCAATCGTGTGCCAGTAAGTGCCCCCCAATCATGTGCCAGTAAGTGCCCCCAATCATGTGCCAGTAAGTGCCCCCCAATCATGTGCCAGTAAGTGCCCCACATAGATGCCCTCCAATCATGTGCCAGTAAGTGCCCCCAGTCATATGCCAGTAAGTGCCCCCCATTGATGCCCCCCAATCATGTGCCAGTAAGTGCCCCAGATAGATGCCCCCCAATCATGTGCCAGTAAGTGCCCCCAATCATATGCCAGCAAGTGCCCCCATAGATGCCCCCCAGATATGTGCCAGTAAGTGCCCCACATAGATGGCCCCCAATCATATGCCAGTAAGTGCCCCCATTGATGCCCCCCAATCATGTGCCAGTAAGTGCCCCACATAGATGCCCCCCAATCATGTGCCAGTAAGTGCCCCAGATAGATGCCCCTCAATCATGTGCCAGTAAGTGCCCCCCAATTATGTGCCAGTAAGTGCCCCCAATCATATGCCAGTAAGTGCCCCCCATAGATGCCCCCCAGATATGTGCCAGTAAGTGCCCCCCATAGATGCCCCCCAATCATGGTCCAGTAAGTGCCCCCCAATCATGTGCCAGTAAGTGCCCCCAATCATATGCCAGTAAGTGCCCCCCATAGATGCCCCCCAATTATGTGCCAGTAAGAAGTGCCCCCATAGATTTCCACCCAATCATGTGCCAATAAGTTGCCCCCCATAGATGCCCCCCCAAATATGTGCCAGAAAGTGCCTCCCATATATGAGCCAGTAAGTGCCCCCATAGATGTCCCCCCCAATCATGGTCCATTAAGTGCCCCCCATAAATGCCCCCGTTCTGTATTTTACCATATATAAAAAAATAAACACTTATACTTATCTCCATCAAGCTGGCAGCGATGCGATGCAGGCCTCTTCTGGCCTGTGTCCCGCGATGCACGGCTCAGGCGGCGCACTAGGCCTGCAGCCTATCAGAGGAACAGGGAAGGGAGACGCCTCTCCTTCCCCTGCTCCGCCGCAGCACAGGCATCTGTATCGCCGTCCTCAGGATGGAAGCGCTTCCACAATGGAAGCGCTCATCTCCCGCTGCCCTGCCGCGCCCACTAGTCACCAGGGACACGCCACCTGAGGCAATCGCCTCACCTCGCCTCATTGGCGGAGCGGCCCTGCCTAGAGGTGTGACAGTGCACAAAACTGATGAGGATGAAACTCCTGCTGTCATATTCTTATATATGGACATTTTAGGAACCATGTGTCCAAAAACATCCTTTTCAAAAACATTCCCATATTTCTTTATGTGAACTTTTTTTGGCTCAGATTGTTTTATGCCTCTTTTACCTTTTTCCCAGTAAAACACTTCAAAGCCAATACAACAGATGTATTATACCTGTTTATTATAGTGAGAAACTTTTATCTCGACAAAAGTTACGGCAGAAATTTCACTGAAAAATTACTCAATCTCCGACTTGGAGGAAACCATTTCTTTTGATGATGCCATTACTTTACAGTCAGTGTAATTTTGATTTCATGCTGAGGGGAAAGGATTTTTCATCTTCGAGAGTCTTCTGTACTGAAGACGAATTATATTTTATGCTTAGTACTTTTGTTCAAAAAGATGTATTTTTTATTTATATTTCTACTCTATGTCCACATGAGTTACAACCTGTATTATAATTCTGAGCTGCATTCACTGTAGGCCTCAGAGCTGAAATCACACAGCATTCCTTGCTTGTTCTGTGTCTACACTGAGCTTTCATGATTTCTGGGAAGTGTTGTCAAACCAGACACCAGAAAGTAATTTACTATACGAAAGACTTAATGTATGTACACAGTGACTGCACCAGCAGAATATTGAGTGCAGCTCTGGAGTATAATACAGGATGTAACTCAGGATCAGTACAGGATAAGTAATGTATGTACACAGTGACTGCACCAGCAGAATATTGAGTGCAGCTCTGGAGTATAATACAGGATGTAACTCAGGATCAGTACAGGATAAGTAATGTATGTACACAGTGACTGCACCAGCAGAATATTGAGTGCAGCTCTGGAGTATAATACAGGATGTAACTCAGGATCAGTACAGGATAAGTAATGTATGTACACAGTGACTGCACCAGCAGAATAGTGAGCACAGCTCTGGAGTATAATACAGGATGTAACTCAGGATCAGTACAGGATAAGTAATGTATGTACACAGTGACTGCACCAGCAGAATAGTGAGTACAGCTCTGGAGTATAATACAGGATGTAACTCAGGATCAAGTACAGGATAAGTAATGTAATGTATGTACACAGAGACTCCACCAGAAGAATAGTGAGTACAGCTCTGGAGTATAATACAGGATGTAACTCAGGATCAGTACAGGATAAGTAATATATGTACACAGTGACTCCACCAGCAGAATAGTGTGTGCAGCTCTGGAGTATAATACAGGATGTAACTCAGGATCAGTACAGGATAAGTAATGTAATGTATGTACACAGTGACTGCACCAGCAGAATAGTGTGTGCAGCTCTGGAGTATAATACAGGATGTAACTCAGGATCACTACAGGATAAGTAATGTAATGTATGTACACAGTGACTGCACCAGCAGAATAGTGAGTGCAGCTCTGAAGTATTATGCAGGATGTAACTTAGGATCAGTACAGGATAAGTAATGTATGTACACAGTGACTCCATCAGCAGAATAGTGAGTGCAGCTCTGAAGTATTATGCAGGATGTAATTTAGGTTAAGTACAATATAAGTAATATATGTACACAGCAACTCCATCAGCAGAATAGTGATTGCAGCTCTGGAGTATAATACAGGATGTAACTCAGGATCAGTACAGGATAAGTAATGTATGTACACAGTGACTCCATCAGCAGAATAGTGATTGCAGCTCTGGAGTATAATACAAGGTGTACATTAGTATCATGAGAAGATACAGTACATCTGTACTGTAGAATTATGCAGCTTACATGTGTCACTCCTGGATTACATTCCCAATATTCAGTATCTGCTTTCTGATTATTGTACTCGGTGACTCGCTCTGTAGGTTCTTCTCCATTACTTGTACATTACCGCTGCAGATCCGGTCAGAACAGAGCAGGCAGGCCTCCAGCTCACAGCACACATTTACTATCCGGACTCCTGACCTCTGTCCAAGGTCCTGAAGACATTAATTCCGGGCCGGTTTTGGTCCGCTGTTTATTCCAGTGGCTGATGCGCGCTGAGCTGCCCTACAGCACCTGGCCAGTAAATTCAATTAGGTCCTGTCCCCCTGTGACATTATCTTTTATTGCTGGAGCTGGAAGCGCATCCATTATCATCGCTCCCTCCAAATCCTTTACCAACAAGTTCCTGTCCGCAGCTGTAAATAGTCCTCCTTTATGACTCATTCCTGATGCTTAATGTTGCATATTACTGGCGCTTTTATTGACTTTACATATGATTTCACATGTTTTATACACTTAAAGGACAAGTCCACATTTAGTTCTGCAGAAATAAAAAGAAAAATTGAGTCACATTTAACTTATCCGGAACAACTCTGGATTTTCTTTTTTAATGGATTGTTTCCGCTGGACAATTCCTGTCCTTTCAGAGCATATGTGTATCATAGAGATTTTTGCACTATATGGTATTTTTATGCACCATATGATTGTATTATTTATTCACTGTATAGGAATATTATTTTCTATGTGGTGGTATTATTTAGGCACTATATGGAGGTATTATTTACTATGTGGTGGTATTATTTAGGCACTATATGGAGGTATTATTTACTATGTGGTGGTATTATTTAGGCACTGTATGGGGGTATTATTTACTATGTGGTGGTATTATTTAGGCACTATATGGAGGTATTATTTACTATGTGGTGGTATTATTTAGGCACTGTATGGGGGTATTATTTACTATGTGGTGGTATTTTGTATGGGGGTATTATTTACTATGTGGTGGTATTATTTAGGCACAGTATAGGTGTATTATTTACTACGTGGTAGTATTATTTAGGCACTCAATGGTGGTATTATTTACTATGTGGTGGTATTTGTATTGGAATATTGTTTACTATGTGGTGGTATTATTTTATGAGGGTATTATTTACTATGTGGTGGTATTATTTAGGCACAGTATAGGTGTATTATTTACTACGTGGTAGTATTATTTAGGCACTCAATGGTGGTATTATTTACTATGTGGTGGTATTTGTATTGGAATATTGTTTACTATGTGGTGGTATTATTTAGTCACTGTATGGAGGTATTATTTACTATGTGGTGGTATTATTTTATGAGGGTATTATTTACTATGTGATGGTATTATTTTGGCACTGTATGGAAGTATTATTTACTAAGTGGTGGTATTTAGGCGCTGTATGGGGATATTATTTACTATGTGGTGGTATTATTTGTATCAGGATGTTATTTACTATGTGGTAGTATTACTTAGGCACTGTATGGAAGTATTGTTTACTATGTGGTGGAATTATTTGTATGGGGGTATTATTTACTATGATGTGGTACTATTTGTATTGGGATATTATTTAATATGTTGTGGTATTATTTAGGCGCTGTATGGGAGTGCTATTTACTATGTGGTGGTATTTTTGTATCAGCATACTATTTACTATGTGGTGGTATTATTTAGGCACTATATGGAGGTATTATTTACTATGTGGTGGTATTATTTAGGCACTATATGGGGGTATTATTTACTATGTGGTGGTATTATTTAGGCACTATATGGGGTATTATTTACTATGTGGTGGTATTTTTTATGGGGGTATTATTTACTATGTGGTGGTATTATTTAGGCACTGTATGGGGGTATTATTTACTATGTGGTGGTATTATTTAGGCACAGTATAGGTGTATTATTTACTATGTGGTGGTATTATTTAGACACTCAATGGTGGTTTTATTTACTATGTGGTGGTATTTGTATTGGAATATTGTTTACTATGTGGTGGCATTATTTAGTTACTGTATGGAGGTATTATTTACTATGTGGTGGTATTTTATGAGGGTATTATTTACTATGTGATGGTATTATTTAGGCACTGTATGGAAGTATTATTTACTAAGTGGTGGTATTTAGGCGCTTTATGGGGATATTATTTACTATGTGGTTGTATTATTTGTATCAGGATATTATTTACTATGTGGTAGTATTATTTAGGCACTGTATAAAAGTATTGTTTACTATGTGGTGGAATTATTTGTATGGGGGTATTATTTACTATGATGTGGTATTATTTGTATTGGGATATTATTTAATATGTCGTGGTATTATTTAGGCGCTGTATGGGAGTGCTATTTACTATGTGGTGGTATTTTTGTATCAGCATACTATTTACTATGTGGTGGTATTATTTACTCTGTGGTGTTATTATTTGCTAACTATATTGCGGTATTATTTACACACTATGTCGTGCTGTCATTGGGAGAGCACCATACCTGAATTGTCGGACTCCCATGGTCCAGGTGATTTGAGCTGCTTATGTCTTTTGGCTGCACATGTAGATCTTCCAGCTGACCACTGGCTATGTAAGAGTCCGCACTATACCGCTCTCTACCGCTCTCTATCCGCCATCTTTGTTGCTTGCTTGGGTTCAGGAAGATCTGGCAAATGTTTAATAGAAGCGTCAGCCATGAGGACAAGTCATTTTGCAGTAATTCGGCTGGAGCACTTGTATTTTTTGCTGCCAGAGCTGGTCATTCTGTTTGCACTCTGATGTCTCGCCCGCTGCTGCCGACTTGTTTTTTTTGAGATGTTGCCCGTCCTTGGAGAATTGCACTTGAATTATAAAGCTGACACTTACACGATGTCTTAGAAACATCTGCTCCTTTGAGTGGACCTCTTGATCTCTCTCTGTCCGTGGTGCTGAATCCTGAATCCTATAAGCAGAGGAATGGAGCTTTTATAACATATAACACACCAGCAAACGTATCACATTACAATACCGCTCCTCAATTAAAGGGGAAGTAAACCTGAACTAGAAGACACTTTCTATGTCTTAAGACACATTTTTGGCTTGGGACTGAACCAGTCTAAGGAACTGGAGTTGTTCCCAACAGGAAATCTTTTCGTTACCCTCGGAGTAATCTCCATTAGCAATGACTCCGCCTACAGATGCATCCACCCTTACATCACCTCCGATTTCAGAAAAAGACTTCCAATGTCTCATGAAACAAACTCAAAACAATGCAACAATTGCAACATATTAGCAAAGCTCATGACAGACTGCAGTTCACAACACGACCACTGGGTGGCCACACACAGACATGTAAGATAGACATCTTGTGAAATAATATCGAAAAAATTATAATTTTTTTGGTCATCACACCACACCTTAGACTATGTTGAGCCAAGTGAAAAGGTGGAAGTGGGCACATCTGTAGATGGAGATTAGACATCAGGAACCACAGGCGGAAATCATAGTCCAATAGGAGGCAGCGGAAGTCATAGTCCAATAGGAGGCAGAGGTCTAGATGAGCAGCAGAGGGGTGTGAGCTCATATGCAAGTCGGGTCAGTAACAGAAGAAGTGGTAACCAATACGTTTGCTGACAGCAGGGGCCAAACCCATAAAAATTGAGGAGAGTTGCTCATACAGTAACTGCTGGGGCACGTTGGCATTGGCTGGGGGTCAGGCTTGCACTTTCCCTTTAAGAGGCACTGGGCAGTGAGGGCAGAGTGGGCACCGGCAAGCGCAGTGTGACAGCTGCTACAAAGAGCTTCTCTCTCAATGGAGGATGAAAAGATGGATGCCGATATGTTGGTGAATACATGGATAGAATTGCAGCGACCCTTAAAGGGGTTTTTCAAGACTAAGGCTACTTTCACACTAGCGTTTTTGCTGGATCTGGCAGGGTTCAGCAACAAAGCCTCCGTTACTGATAATACAACCGTCTGCATCCGTTATGAACAGATCCGGTTGTATTATCTATAACATAGCCAAGACGGATCCGTCATGAACTCCATTCAAAGTCAGTGGGGGACGCATCCGTTTTCTACTGTGTCAGAGAAAACAGATCCGTCCCATTGACTTGCATTGTGGGCCATGATGGATCAGTCTTGCTCCGCATCCGTCATAAACTCCATTGACAGTCAGTGGGGGATGCATCCATTTTTCTATTGTGTCAGAGAAAACAGATCCGTCCCATTGACTTGCATTGTGGACCATGACGGATCCGTCTTGCTCCACATCTCAGGACGGAAAGAAAACTGCAGCATGCTGCTCTCCTGTATGAGAACGGAACGGAATGCATTTAGGAGCGCTCCGCTCTGTTCAGTTACGTTTTGTCCCCATTGACAATGAATGCCGACAGAACAGAAGCGATTTTTTTCCAGTATTGAGACCCTATGACGGATCTCAATACCGGAAAATGTAAACGCTAGTGTGAAAGTAGCCTTAACTATTGATGACCAATCCAGTGCCTGGTACCAGTACAGCAGCTCTGGCTTGCTAAAAGTCGGACCCCCCCCAGTAGTTACATCCAGGAAAACCCCTTTAACTTGAACTTTCCAATGGCTTTTGTGGTTTTGAATCAATTTAAAATTTGGATTTGTATCCAGCGAGTTGTGTGAAGATTGATAGAAACCTGATCCGTTTTGCTCTAGATAAAGATAATTAGCAAGTATCAGTACAGTCACCTACTAATGATCTTTGTCTCAAGGGGGGAGGGGGGTCATATTATAATTCAGGATACGTCTGAGGTTCCCACATCTGGCGGTAGATGACAGTCCTACTACGTTTTAATTATCCTTGGATCACTAAGATGGCTTAATAGAGAACAGAATTATCTTCCAATTCATGAGAGGATTCACCGGCTAATTATCTCTGCTCATAAGTTGTATGACATTTTGGGGTCCGCATGTGCAGATGATTTCTTCTCTCCCACTGCAGTCATTATTTGATGATATTCGGCAGCGTCGGGGTTAATACTTCGTCCGGATTCTGCGGTGACATATACGGAGCGGCGCGGCGATCTCTCCTTCTGCTGAGGGGATTATCTTTAATGGCATTTTAAATTACTTCGTTCTGAGAAAAACATTAAAGCTCTCTAAGTATGGCTCATTGAAACTCCCGAAAAAAAAAACAGCCGGGATGAAACTTCCAAGTATTAATATGGAGAGCGGACGGCGGGGGGCCATTAGGGACCCATAAATGTCATCTGGTATCCATCAAGCTGGGTGCATCCTAATAAGAGAAAGGTTCTTCTACTTCTGTCTGTCTTGTCAATCAAACACTGTGGTCCTGGAGGATGCATACTATCTATCTTATATCTATCTCATATCTATCTATATATCTATCTATCTATCTATCTATCTATCTATCTATCTATCTGATATCCAGGGCTGTGGAGTCGGTAACCCAAAGCCCCGACTCCAACTCCGACTCCCTCATACATGGAGCATGTTTAAGTGATGACTTTAAACAAACTTTGCATAAATCAATAGTACAGATAAGTCATGACAAAAAGAGTTTGTAATCTATGTTTTACTAGATATCTTTACTCTGAACTTTCAGTATCAGGCTTTTCTCTGGGTACAGCTCACTAAGGGCCTGATGTATGAGAACTGTCTAGGTCTAAGACTTTCTTTGTTGCCCATAGCAACCAATCAGAGCTCCTCTTTCATTCCTACACAGCACTATATGAAATGAAAGGGGAGCTCTGATTGGTTGCTATGGGCAACAAAGAAACTTCTACACCTAGACAGTTTTCATACATAAGGCCCGAGGTGTTTTACATCAGAGGAAAAGCAATCTAAAACATAAAGCAGAGAGAACATGGACAAGTGATTTATGCACAGTTTATTGAAAGTTTAGATATACTAAGAAGTACTTGCCTTAAAGGGTTTTCTCAGCACATTGATTCACTGGCTGACAGGCAGTTTGCATTTACTATGTCTCCTTAGGCCGTGTGGGATCTCCAGCAGTTATTAGCATATATTAACTTACTCTGACAGAGCAGGAGGTTGTGATCTCTAACACAATTACAGGTTAAGCGATCCTTCTCAGTCCTCAACACATTTTGCTTACTGAGGTCACTCCTGCTCTCAGCCAATCAGATAAGTCTTTCTGGTCTGCAGGTTACCATAGAAACCTGTGTACAGTGAGAGACCTGTTGAACTGTCTATAGTTCAGGACTAAATTCAAATCTACTGACCACTGTATTTAGAAAATGTCTTCTTTTAACTGTCCCTTTATGTTGAAAGCTAATCTTTGTAACTAGTGAGAAAACCTCTTTAATCCAGTTTTCTCTAGCAGATCTGAGATGAGTGCAGCCTTTCCTTCCCAGGGCCTTTTTCTTCTGATCTGTAGCGGAGGAGCTTCACTTCTGAGCATCTACATAAAGGGCAGCACACAGTCATCTCAACTGAAAGCTTAGATCCTTAGATCAGGAATAGAACAGACATTTCTAGGACATTTCATCATGTTCCCAAATTCTTATGAAAATCTATCTATCTATCTATCTATCTATCTATCTATCTATCTATCAATGCAAAAAGGAAGCAGCAGCTCAGTCCTTGTGAAATAATGTGTGCAATCCCTCCAAGGTTCTAGGCCGGGAGCCTTTTTCTTAATAAGCGCTTGACAAAGACCCCATTGAGCAGGGTTGAAACGTTGCACGGGAATAAAGATTCACCATCTTCAGTCAAGTCTGGAGTGCTGCCTCATCTTTTGTCATTCTATCTATCTATCTATCTATCTATCTAAAAAAGAATATTGGCAGCACAGGAGCATGTGGTTGAGGTGCAAGCTTGTGGTTTTGACAAAAAAACCTCAATACAGAAAAATCACAAAATTCAAGCAGCACACTCAGGAGTAAAAAGTGCAAAAAAGGTGAATTTATTTAGCCACACAGGAGACCCGACGTTTCGGCTCTATACTGGAGCCTTTCTCAAGCTTGATGTGATAACATCATGGGTTACACGGCTCTGCCTAATATCACATCATGGGTTACACGGCTCTGCCTAATATCACATCATGAGTTACACGGCTCTGCCTGACATCACATCATGGGTTACACGGGTCGGTCTGATATCACATCATGGGTTACACAGCTCGGTCTGATATCACATCACGGGTTAAACGGCTCGGCCTGATATCACATCACGGGTTACACGGCTCGGCCTAATATCACATCATGGGTTAAACGGCTCGGCTTGATATCACATCACGGGTTACACGGCTCGGCCTGATATCACATCACTTGTTACATGGCTCGGCCTGATATCACATCACGGGTTACGCGGCTCGGCCTGATATCACATCACGGGTTACACGGCTCAACCTAATATCACATCACGGGTTACACGGCTCAGCCTAATATCACATCACGGGTTACACGGCTCGGCCTAATATTATAAAGCTGAGGAGATGGGAAGTTCAGATTTTCGCAGTGAACAAAGCCGAATATTTCCGGCAAGCAGTTCAAATATCCTGATCTTTTCTTCGGCAGAAATGTGTGACACTGTAATACAAAGTCTGCGGTCTTGATCCTGCAGAACGGCGCAGCACTCAGTGTGATAATCCCTGCCAGAGCGGCACAACTTATCATAGAGAAGAAGAGATAAGATGTCGCCGGTCGGCACCTGCATAGACATCATGGTGTAAGGAAGCAGAGAACTTCTTAGGTAATATTACCGGATCAGATCTCCCAGGATTCTGCAGTAATGGTTGGTGTGTGTTCATCTGGTGATAATATCTGATATCTGGGTGGAAGAAAAATAATAAAAATTGTGAACTGAATGTCTGAGACATCGGAGCCCTGCACAGAACAGTTATCCGGATCCTGCCCTGGGAACCATATGGTTCCTATACATGTCCTATAAATCCTGGTTATTCCATTGCTCTGCTGACTCCTGTGGTCCTAAAAAAAAGGACAATGAGGAGGACAGAAGCCGCCGGCGCGGTGGAAAGAGGAAAGAGGGGAACAATTTGCTGACATTATCGTTCGTTAGTAATGAATCATTCATGGAGTGAGGCTACTGTACAATGTGGAGACATCAGTGCGAATATATAAAACACGGGGCGTCTCTGGTACAAAGACTTCTCTTCAATTACAAAAAGGAAAGAAGGGAGCAAAATATTGAGGAAGATAAAGGAGGAGGGAAAAGAGAGAGACATTGATGTTAGGGTGTCAGGAAAAGAACAGAGGCAGGAGGTGGGATAAGAAGGAACAGAGGCGGGATAAGAAGGAACAGAGGCGGGATAAGAAGGAACAGAGGCAGGATAAGAAGGAACAGGCGGGATAAGAAGGAACAGAGGTGGGATAAGAAGGAACAGAGGTGGGATAAGAAGGAACAGAGGTTGGATAAGAAGGAACAGGCAGGATAAGAAGGAACAGAGGTGGGATAAGAAGGAACAGAGGTGGGATAAGAAAAAGGAACAGAGGCGGGATAAGAAGGAACAGAGGCGGGATAAGAAGGAAAAGAGGCGGGATAAGAAGGAACAGGCGGGATAAGAAGGAACAGGCGGGATAAGAAGGAACAGGCGGGATAAGAAGGAACAGGTGGGATAAGAAGGAACAGAGGCGGAATAAGAAGGAACAGGCGGGATAAGAAGGAACAGGCGGGATAAGAAGGAACAGAGGTGGGATAAGAAGGAACAGAGGTGGGATAAGACGGAACAGGCAGGATAAGAAGGGACAGAGGTGGGATAAGAAGGAACAGGCGGGATAAGGAACAGAGGTGGGATAAGAAGGAACAGAGGCGGGATAAGAAGGAACAGAGGCGGGATAAGAAGGAACAGAGGCGGGATAAGAAGGAACAGAGGCGGGATAAGAAGGAACAGAGGTGGAATAAAAAGGAACAGAGGTGGAATAAGAAGGAACAGAGGTGGGATAAGAAGGAGCAGAGGTGGGATAAGAAGGAACAGAGGTGATAAGAAGGAACAGAGGCAGCATAAGAAAAGAGAACAGAGGTGGGATAAGAAGGAACAGAGGCGGGATAAGAAGGAACAGATGCAGCATAAGAAAAGAGGACAGAGGCGGGATAAGAAGGAACAGAGGTGGGATAAGAAGGAACAGAGGCGGGATAAGAAGGAACAGAGGCGGGATAAGAAGGAACAGAGGCGGGATAAGAAGGAACAGAGGCGGAATAAGAAGGAACAGAGACGGGATAAGAAGGAACAGAGGCGGGATAAGAAGGAACAGAGGCGGGATAAGAAGGAACAGAGGCGGGATAAGATGGAACAGAGGCAGGATAAGAAGGAGCAGAGGTGGAATAAGAAGGAACAGAGGTGGAATAAGAAGGAACAGAGGCGGGATAAGAAGGAACAGAGGCTGGATAAGAAGGAACAGAGGCGGGATAAGAAAAAGGAACAGAGGTGGGATAAGGAGGAACAGAGGCGGGATAAGAAGGGACAGAGGCGGGATAAGAAGGAACAGAGGTGGGATAAGGAGGAACAGAGGCGGGATAAGAAGGAACAGAGGCGGGATAAGAAGGAACAGAGGCGGGATAAGAAGGAACAGAGGCGGGATAAGAAGGAACAGAGGCGGGATAAGAAGGAACAGAGGCGGGATAAGAAGGAACAGAGGCGGGATAAGAAGGAACAGGTGGGATAAGAAGGAACAGAGGCGGGATAAGAAGGAACAGAGGCGGGATAAGAAGGAACAGAGGCGGGATAAGAAGGAACAGAGGCGGGATAAGAAGGGACAGAGGCGGGATAAGAAAAAAGGAAACAAAGGTAGGATAAGGAGGAACAGAGGTGGGATAAGAAGGAACAGGTGGGATAAGAAGGAACAGAGGTGGGATAAGAAGGAACAGAGGTGGGATAAGAAGGAACAGAGGTGATAAGAAGGAACAGAGGCGGGATAAGAAGGAACAGAGGTGGGATAAGAAGAGACAGAGGCGAGATAAGAAGGACAGAGGCGGGATAAGAAAAAGGAACAGAGGTAGGATAAGGAGGAACCAGAGGCGAGATAAGAAGGGACAGAGCGGGATAAGAAAAAGGAACAGAGTAGGATAAGGAGGAACAGAGGCGGGATATAAAAGGGAACAGAGGAGGGATAAGAAGGAACAGAGGCGGGATAAGAAGGAACAGAGGTGATAAGAAGGAACAGAGGCAGCATAAGAAAAGAGAACAGAGGTGGATAAGAAGGAACAGAGGTGGGATAAGAAGGAACAGGTGGAATAAGAAGGAACAGAGGCGGGATAAGAAGGAACAGAGGCGGGATAAGAAGGAACAGAGGCGGGATATAGAAGGAACAGAGGCGGAATAAGAAGAACAGAGGCGGGATAAGAAGGAACAGAGGCGGGATAAGAAGATACAGAGGCGGGATAAGAAGGAACAGAGGCGGAATAAGAGAACAGAGCGAATAAGAAGGAACAAGGCGGGATAAGAAGGAACAGAGGCGGGATAAGAAGATACAGAGGCGGGATAAGAAGATACAGAGGCAGGATAAGAAGGGACAGAGGCGGGATAAGAAGGAACCAGAGGTGATAAGAAGGAACAGAGGCAGCATAAGAAAAGAGAACAGAGGTGGGATAAGAAGGAACAGAGGCGGAATAAGAAGGAACAGAGGCGGGATAAGAAGGAACAGAGCGGGATAAGAAGGAACAGAGGCGGGGATAAGAAGGAACAGGTGGGATAAAGAAGGAACAGAGGTGGGATAAAGAAGGAACAGAGGCGGGATACAGAAGGAACAGAGGCGGAATAAGAAGGAACAGAGGCGGAATACAGAAGGAACAGAGGCGGGATAAGAAGGAACAGGTGGGATAAAGAAAGGAAACGAGGTGGGATAAAGAAGGAACAGAGGTGGGATAAGAAGGAACAGGTGGGATAAAGGAACAGAGGTGGGATAAGAAGGAACGAGGTGGGATAAGAAGGAACAGAGGTGATAAGAAGGAACAGAGGCGGGATAAGAAGGAACAAAGGTGATAAGAAGGAACAGAGGCAGCATAAGAAAGAGAACAGAGGTGGGATAAGAAGGAACAGAGGCAGCATAAGAAAAGAGAACAGAGGCGGGATAAGAAAAAGGAACAGAGGTGGGATAAGAAGGAACAGAGGCGGGATAAAAAGGAACAGAGGCGGGTATAAGAAGGAACAGAGATGGATAAGAAGGAATAGAGGCGGGATAAGAAGGAACAGAGGCGGGATAAGAAGGAACAGAGGCGGGATAAGAAGGAACAGAGGCGGGATAAGAAGGAACAGAGGCTGGATAAGAAGGAACAAAGGCGGGATAAAGAAAAAGGAACAGAGGTGGGATAAGGAGGAACAGAGGCGGGATAAGAAGGGACAGAGGCGGGATAAAGAAGGGACAGAGGCGGGATAAGAAAAAGGAACAGAGGTAGGATAAGTAGGGACAGAGGCGGGATAAGAAGGGACAGAGGCGGGATAAGAAGGAACAAAGGCGGGATAAGAAAAAGGAACAGAGGTAGGATAAGGAGGAACATAGGCGGGATAAGAAGGAACAGACGCAGGATAAGAAGGAACAGAGGCGGGATAAGAAGGAACAGGTGGGATAAGAAGAAGGAACAGAGGTAGGCTAAGGAGGAACAGAGGCGGGATAAGAAGGGACAGAGGCGGGATAAGAAGGAACAAAGGCGGGATAAGAAAAAGGAACAGAGGTAGGATAAGGAGGAACAGAGGCGGGATAAGAAGGAACAGAGGCGGGATAAGAAGGAACAGGTGGGATAAGAAGAAGGAACAGAGGCGGGATAAGAAGCAACAGAGGCGGGATAAGTAGGAACAGAGGCGGGATAAGAAGGAACAGGTGGGATAAGAAGAAGTAACAGAGGCGGGATAAGAAGCAACAGAGGCGGGATAAGAAGGAACAGAGGCAGGATAAGAAGGGACAGAGGCGGAATAAGAAGAAGGAACAGAGGCGGGAGAAGAATTGATGTCGATTGATGTCGTCTCTTCATTCTTTACCCGCTCGCCGTTGACATTGCCGTGCAGTGTAACTAAAACTCATCCGTCCAATTCAAGTGAATGAGACGGAACAGCTCTGATTACGTTGCGCCATCTTAGTCACTTGTATGGGGAAGAGCAGTTGTAGTTACACCGCACGGCTGAAACAGTGAGGAGGATACAGCACTTGGGTGAGCGCAGCGTCTCTTCACACATCTGATCGGCGGGGTTGCCAGGAGTCAGACCTCCGCCGATCTCGTGAAGAAAGGTCCCCTTTAATCCAGAACTAGAAAAGTCTCCTTCCATCATCTCTCCAAGGCTGCTCCTCTGGCCTTATGTTAACCTGCGCTGTTACCTAACAAGAGATGGCGTGGAGCCCATCAATTATACATGGAGCTCTGTAGACGTTCCTTCTTCATCAGCTCTGCTGCACTTAACATGAAGCCTGAAATTAGGGGACTTTCGGCAAAAGAATAAAAAAAACAACATAATTTTCTTCTCATGGCACAGAAGCTACATATTCTAAATTCTAGAAAACGAGTCTCTATTCATCCACTTTACTTTCACATCCTAGAAGCTGTCCTCTGGAGAGGTGGTATTTAGATTTGGGCAGATGGCGTGTCATGATGGTTTGACAATTGTACAAAATGCATCCCTTTAAATGACCTTATTGGGTAAGAATTAAAGGATCAAATTGTCACTCTAATGACTTTCCATATCTGAGGGGACGGGTCATGACACCAAAGAAAAGGGTCCCTGTGTCATGCTCCTCCCCTTCTGGCTTTGCACTAGGCATAATACAGTGTATCTGGACTCTTCCTGCAGGACTATACAGAACTGTGTTTTTGAGCAGATGGACAGTACAGAGATCCGTCTAATGATATTATACCTCAAAAAGTCATGACCATCTTCCTTGTCTCGATCAGTCCTTAGTGGAGAGCCTCAGGTTGGCACTGCAACCCCTTTATGCTGAGGATCAGTGATGGTCCTGACATAGTAACATAGTTTATAAGGCCGAAAAAATAACTCTCTCCACCCAGGTCGGCTGTTGTCCTGCAAGTTTATCCAGAGGAAGGCAAATAACCCCGGTGAGGTAGAAGACAATTTTCCTCACTTTAGGGGAAAAAATTCCTTCCCGACTCCAATCAGGCATCAGAATAACTCCCTGGATCAACAACAACCCCTCTCTAGTAACTATAACCTGTAATATTATTACCCTCCAGAAATACATCCAGGCCCCTCCTGATCTCTTATAGTGAACTTACCATCACCACCTCCTCAGGGAGAGAGTTCCATAGTCTCACTGCTCTTACCGTAAAAGAATCCTCTTCTATGTTTGTGTACAAACCTTCTTTCCTCCAGACGCAGAGGATGTCCCCTCGTCACAGTCACAGTCCTGGGGATAAATAGATGACGGGAGAGATCTCTGTACTGACCCCTGATATATTTGTACATAGTTATTACATCTCCCCTCAGTCGTCCCTAATTTTGATAATCTTTCTGGGTCCTGTAGTCCACCCATTCCAGTTATTACTTTAGTTGCCCTCCTCTGAACCCTCTCCAGCTCTGCTATGTCTGCCTTGTTCACAGGAGCCCAGAACTGTACACAGTACTCCATATGTGGTCTGACTAGTGATGTGTAAAGTGGCAGGACTATGTTCTCATCACCGCCATCTATGCCTCTTCTGATGCAACCCATTATCTTATTGGCCTTGGCAGCAGCTGTCTGACACTGGTTTCTACAGCTTAGTTTGCTGTTCACTAAAATTCCTAGGTCCTTTTCCATGTCAATGTTACCCAGTATTTTACCATTTAGTATGTACTGGTGACTTGCATTATTCCTTCCTATGTGCATAACCTTACATTTGTCTTTGAGGAGTAAATTCGGACGTATTAAGGATATGCTCTTACCATATTGGGAAAATCCATTGAAATGCGAAAATTATTTTTGCCTTCGGTCACCACTAGGGGGAGCTCAATAACTCTGTATGCAGTCAGCTCCCCCTAGTGGCCATGTAGCGCAGAAATCTAAGTCTAGGCAGAGAATTTGAAGCCGTGTAGGCAAAAAAATGGAGCCCTGACTTATTTAATTATATTTTATGAGATTAATAAAAAATAAAATTATAATACTAGTATCGAAAGGTGGTGATGGTGGCCCCCTTGCAAAGGCGTGTATGGCACCTGTTCACCATACGTTCACCATATACTCCAGATATGATTGACGTCTGTCATTAAAATATTTTTTTTTTTAAATGCATAACTGCTTAAAGTAAGAGCACGAGCCGAGCAATTCCCTCCAGCAGCCCCCGTCCCCTGCACTTCCCATCAAATATCTGCAGAATGGCCTCCTCGGGGGTTCTTTTCTTATAGCTAGTTATTTTCTCTCCTAATTGTATGCCATTTACCTTCTCAATGTGCCTGCGCTGAGTCTAGACGCGCGCTGATCAATGCTCTTACGTATTCCCCAACATGTAATTAATCTGTCACTAGTATTTCGCTCCCTATGCAATATTGTTATTAAAGGTTATCAAACAATGAAGTGGTTAAACGGAAGCGCGGCCGGCTCCGGGGACTGTTCACCGATTGCCATGCTGAGTTAAAAGCTTTTCCTACAAACGTAGAGGGGGGATTTTTTACTGGTTTAATTAGACTGCTCTATTAATATTTTATTTCAAAAGGCTTTTATTTTCCCATTGATTAGGGAAAGAAAGCCCCTTTTGTCATAATACATTGAACAGGCGGGTGAAGGAAAATTTCTATGACAGCTTTTTTTTTTATTCCCTGAAGGCTGAGCAAGTGCAATCATAGAGCTTCATCTATGAGCTAATGCTGGCTTTCTGTACGATAGGGTCCTCCGTGACCCTATATCCTTCCTAGGGTACCTATTAGGGTATATGGGGGGAGGGGGCTCACGGCAAACAGTAACATTGGCTATCATCCCGGAGGACCTGCTGTATACTAAATGGTCATTCATGCCTTCATTGGAATGGATGAGATGTAATACTAAGTTTCACCTCTAGTGGCCGCTGCAGGGAAAGTGTAGGACCAGTCACAGCTTCTTAAGCCGATCACTGAGGATTGCAGGAGATAGATCCAAAATGATCAACAGATCGCCATGGAGCCTATAGAACATAGAAAGCCACAGCTAGTACTGAACATAGTATAGGCGCAGTATGCTCTCACTGTAGCATCAATCGTTATGGCTTTCACTACATCTGTAAATGTGTTTTTTGTTTCATTTTATGACTTTTAGTTCATAATCTTAAAATTATTATTGCATTTATTTTTTGTTACCTATGCAATTTTTTTTGCATATATATATCATATTTTTATAGCCAAGACGGATCTGTCATGAACTCCATTGAAAGTCAATGGGGGACGGATCCGTTTTCTATTGTGTCAGAGAAAACTGATACGTCCCATTGACTTGCATTGTGGGTCATGACGGATCCGTCTTCCTCCGCATCCCAGGATGGAAGGAAAACCCCAAGTTGCTGCAGTTTGCTCTCCGGTCTGGGAATGCAACCAAACAGAACAGAATGTATTTTGTAGCGCTTCGTTCTGTTAAGTTACGTTTTGTCCCCATTGACAATGAATAGGGGCAAAACGGAAGCGTTTTTTTTTTCCGGTTTTGAGACCCTGTGACGGATCTCAGTACCGGAAAATAGAAACGCTAGTGTGAAAGTAGCCTTAGGGTGCATTCACATCCGTGCTTTCCATTCTGATCTGTGAGAAGAAGAGAGAGATAAGAAAACAAAAATGGGACCCTGTAAATAAACGGATCCTGTTGCATCAGTTATCATCCATTTGAGCCATTTCCATCTGAGATCTATTTTTTTTAAGGCTACTTTCACACTAGCGTTTTAAAATTCCGGTATTGAGTTCCGTCATGGGGGCTCAATACCGGAATAAAACGCTTCAGTTTTGTCCCCATTCATTGTCAATGGGGACAAAACTGAACTGAAGACAACGGAGGCTCCTGAAAGCATTCCGTTCGGTCTTCAGACCGGAGAACAAACCGCAACATGCTGCGGTTTGCTCTCCGGTCCAGGCATCCGCACCAAGACGGATCCGGAATGACCCCCAATGCAAGTCAATGGGGGTGGATCCGTCTGGTGTGACCATAATGGTAACCGGATCCGCCCTCCATTGACTTTCAATGGAGTCCATGACGGATCCGGCTACACATACACACAATACACACATATAGACATAAACACAAACATAAACATACACACACATATACACATACACACAATACACACATACAGACATAGACATAAACATACACAGACATATACACATACAAATACACATACATACTTACATGCACCCCGGCAGGTCTTCAGAGCGTCGGAGGGACAGGACGGCGCGCACAGGTGACGATTCCACCAGGCGCCCAGCAAAGGGCACTGTGGGGAATCGTCACCTGTGCGAGCTGTCCTGTCCCTCCGACGCTCTGAAGAACTGCCGGGAGCATGTAAGTATGTATGTGTATTTGTATGTGTATATGTCTGTGTATATGTGTGTGTACAGTCATGGCCAAAAGTTTTGAGAATGATACAAATATTAATTTTTACAAAGTCTACTGCTTCAGTTTTTATAATGACAATTTGCATATACTCCAGAATGTTATAAAGAGTGATCAGCTTAACAGCAATTACTTGCAAAGTCAATATTTGCCTAGAAAATTAACTTTATCCCCCAAAACACATTTCAACATCATTGCAGCCCTGCCTTAAAAGGACCAGCTAACATCGTTTCAGTGATTGCTCCATTAACACAGGTGTGGGTGTTGATGAGGACAGGGCTGGAGATCAATCTGTCATGATTAAGTAAGAATGACACCACTGGACACTTTAAAAGGAGGCTGGTGCTTGGCATCATTGTTTCTCTTCTGTTAACCATGGTTATCTCTAAAGAAACACGTGCAGTCATCATTGCACTGCACAAAAATGGCCTAACAGGGAAGAGTATCGCAGCTAGAAAGATTGCACCGCAGTCAACAATCTATCGCATCATCAAGAACTTCAAGGAGAGAGGTTCCATTGTTGCCAAAAAGGCTCCAGGTCGCCCAAGAAAGACCAGCAAGCGCCAGGACCGTCTCTTAAAAGTGTTTCAGCTGCGGGATCGGGCTACCAGCAGTGCAGAGCTTGCTCAGGAATGGCAGCAGGCAGGTGTGAGTGCATCTGCACGCACTGTGAGGCGGAGACTCTTGGAGCAAGGCCTGGTCTCAAAGAGGGCAGCAAAGAAGCCATTTCTCTCCAGAAAAAACATCAGGGACAGACTGATATTCTGCAAAAGGTACAGGGAGTGGACTGCTGAGGACTGGGGGAAAGTCATTTTCTCTGATGAATCCCCTTTTCGATTGTTTGGGACATCTGGAAAACAGCTTATTCGGAGAAGACGAGGTGAGCGCTACCACCAGTCTTGTCTCATGCCAACTGTAAAGCATCCTGAAACCATCCATGTGTGGGGTTGCTTCTCAGCCAAGGGAATCGGCTCTCTCACAGTCTTGCCTAAAAACACAGCCATGAATAAAGAATGGTACCAGAATGTCCTCCGAGAGCAACTTCTCCCAACCGTCCAAGAGCAGTTTGGCGATCAACAATGCCTTTTCCAGCATGATGGAGCACCTTGCCATAAAGCAAAGGTAATAACTAAATGGCTCAGGGAACAAAACATAGAGATTTTGGGTCCATGGCCTGGAAACTCCCCAGATCTTAATCCCATTGAGAACTTGTGGTCAATCATCAAGAGACGGGTGGACAAACAAAAACCTACAAATTCTGACAAAATGCAAGCATTGATTGTGCAAGAATGGACTGCTATCAGTCAGGATTTGGTCCAGAAGTTGATTGAGAGCATGCCAGGGAGAATTGCAGAGGTCCTGAAGAAGAAGGGTCAACACTGCAAATATTGACTTGCTGCATTAACTCATTCTAACTGTCAATATAAGCTTTTGTTACTCATAATATGATTGCAATTATATTTCTGTATGTGATAAAAACATCTGACAAACACACATAAAAACCAGAGGGCAGCAGATCATGTGAAAATAGAAGATTTGTGTCATTCTCAAAACTTTTGGCCATGACTGTATGTTTATGTGTATGTATGTACTGTGTGACATGTGTGGGGCCGGAGCGCGGTTCCGGCTCCACACATGTCACTGCGGCAGGCCTGATCCGGCAGCACCCTTCACCTGCCGGATCAGGCCTGCCGCTAGTGTGAAAGTAGCCTAAGACGGAAACAAGAGTACAGCATGAAGGACTTTTTTTTCCCATCTAAAAAACAGATCTCAGACAAAAATGGCTCAAACGGATGATAACTGATGCAACAGGATCCGTTTATTTACAGGATCCTGTATTTTTTTTCTCTCTTTCCTGATGGATCCGAAGAATGGAAAGCTAAACGGTGATGTGAATGCACCCTTAGTGTTTTGCAGTGTTATGGAGGTTGTCCAAGACTAGAAGAATACGGCTTTCTTCCAAAAAAACAGCACCACACCTGTCCACAGGTTATCTGTGGTATTGCAGCTCAACCCCATTCACTTCAATAGAGCTGGGCAATGGCACCGGACTCAACCTATGGACAGGCATGCTGTTGTTTCTGGTAGAAAGCAGTTTTTTTTTTTTTTTCCTATAACTCCTTTAACTTCTGCTCCCCTCATGTCCGTATTCTGTGACATCTATAGTCTTCCTCCTACAAGGCTGTTCTAACACCTCTCCCAAGGCAGTTTAATCACACATCAGTCATTGAAATTGCAATCAGCGTTTTACCTCCATGAGGTCCTCGACCTTGTGTTGATTACGATATTCAGGTTACGCTGACTGATGCATGAGTCACCCCTATTTAATGCTGGAGATTTCTTGTACAAGTCATTCTAGTTGAGAAAGCCAGGAGGATGACTAGCGAACGTTTTCATAGGAAAATACAAGAGCGGTTGCTTTGACTTATTACCTCTGATATACCTTGACCTGGATGACTGAGAGCCTTAGCAGACTCAGTATTCTAGAATTCTATTCCTGAACCAGTAGGACCAAGACGAAAGAGGATAAGTCATATTGCTCCATATGTGCAGATTCACATTATGAGTTACTTTGGTTGTCTGCAAAACCTTCTGAATGGCTTTCATAGCAATAACCACAGGAGCCGCCATTTCTGTGTCTTGGATGGGTCATAAAGGGCTTAGCTCCTTACAATCAGCACCACGGACAGCAGCACAGTTCCATTTGCTGGAAGCTGCCAGGGGTTTGATTGCTAAGAGATGGCAGGAGCTGGTTTACATATTCAGTTGACGGAACGGAAAAGACTTTTCTGGATAATTATTTCTACATAAATGGAAGACGTCGTCTCTGCCGTTTATTCCCGGAGAGAGGCGATTTCCAGCTGAATCGGCTGCCCTGGAGTTGCATTAATGCTGCTGCGTTACAGATGTGGTTGTGAAGCCGTGGCTTCACATGGGAATACCCCACTAGGTTTCATGCCTTGAATTATGAAGAGCAAATAAGTCACAGATGATTTGCAGCAGGACACATGACTCATCCTTCAGAGTGGGCACCGGGGAGCGGTTTGGCTTTTAGACAAAATATTCTAAGATTTCATGTGATTTCGCACTTATAATTGTACTAAATCTGCTCCTTTACAGTTCTAACATCTTCATCTGGAAGCTTAAGATGTAATTATTCCTCTACAGTCACTTTATGGATAGTAATACAGCAAATCGCCAGTCAGTTTAAAATGCAGTCCTTAATTGCCGGGGCATTATAAAGATTTCTGACACACAAAGAGGTTTTCACCTCGTAATCATGTTCAGCCAGCGTTTTCACTACCCCAACATAGCCTACTATAATACTGTCCACTACATACAAGAATATAACTACTATAATACTGTCCAGTACATACAAGAATATAACTACTATATTACTGTCCGCTACATACAAGAATATAACTACTATAATACTGTCCAGTACATACAAGTATATAACTACTATAATACTGTCCACTACATACAAGAATATAACTACTATAATACTGCACCTATGTACAAGAATAAAGCTACTATAATACTGCTCCTATGTACAAGAATATAACTACTATAATACTGCTCCTATATACAAGAATATAACTACTATAATACTGCTCCTATATAAAAGAATATATCTACTATAATACTGCACCTATGTACAAGAATAAAGCTACTATAATACTGCTCCTATGTACAAGAATATAACTAATATAATACTGCTCCTATGTACAAGAATATAACTACTATAATACTGCTCCTATATACAAGAATATAACTACTATAATACTGCTCCTATATAAAAGAATATATCTACTATAATACTGCCTCCTATGTACAAGAATATAACTACTATAATACTGCTCCTATGTACAAGAATATAACTACTATAATACTGCTCCTATGTACAAGAATATACCTACTATAATACTGCTCCTATGTACCAAGAATATAACTACTATAATACGCTCCTATGTACAAGAATATAACTATTATAATACTGCTCCAAGCACAAGAATACTTACTATAAACTGCTCCTATGTACAAGAATTATAACTACTATAATTACTGCTCCTATGTACAAGAATATAACTACAATAATACTGCTCCTATGTACAAGAATATAACTGCTATAATACTGCTCCTATGTACAAGAATATAACTACTATAATACTGCTCCTATGTACAAGAATATAACTACTATAATTACTGCTCCTATGTACAAGAATATAACTACTATAATACTGCTCCTATGTACAAGAATATAACTTGCTATAATACTGCTCCTATGTACAAGATATAACTACTATAATACTGCTCCTATGTACAAGAATATAACTACTATAATACTGCCTCCTATATACAAGAATATAGCTACTATAATACTGCTTACTATGTACAAGAATATAACTACTTATAATACTGCCTCCTATGTACAAGAATATAACTACTATAATACTGCTCCTATGTACAAGAATATAACTACTATAATACTGCTCCTATGTACAAGAATATAACTACTATAATACTGCTCCTATGTACAAGAATATAACTACTATAATACTGCTCCTATGTACAAGAATATAACTACTATAATACTGCTCCTCCTATGTACAAGAATATAACTACTATAATACTGCTCCTATGTACAAGAATATAAACTACTATAATACTGCTCCTATGTACAAGAATATAAACTACTATAATACTGCTTCCTATGTACAAGAATATAACTACTATAATACTGCTCCTATGTACAAGAATATAAACTACTATAATTTACTGCTCCTATGTACAAGAATATAACTACTATAATACTGCTCCTATGTACAAGAATATAACTACTATAATACTGCTCCTATGTACAAGAATATAACTACTATAATACTGCTCCTATGTACAAGAATATAACTACTATAATACTGCTCCTATGTACAAGAATATAACTACTATAATACTGCCTCCTATGTACAAGAATATAACTACTATAATACTGCCTCTTGTACAATAACTTAATACGCTCTATGTACAAGAATATAACTACTATAATACTGCTCCTATGTACAAGAATATAACTACTATAATACTACTCCTAATATATATATATATATATATATATATATATATATATATATATATATATACACTCACCGGCCACTTTATTAGGTACACCTGTCCAACTGCTCGTTAACACTTAATTTCTAATCAGCCAATCACATGGCGGCAACTCAGTGCATTTAGGCATGTAGACATGGTCAAGACAATCTCCTGCAGTTTAAACCGAGCATCAGTATGGGGAAGAAAGGTGATTTGAGTGCCTTTGAACGTGGCATGGTTGTTGGTGCCAGAAGGGCTGGTCTGCGTATTTCAGAAACTGCTGATCTACTGGGATTTTCACGCACAACCATCTCTAGGGTTTACAGAGAATGGTCCGAAAAAGAAAAAACATCCAGTGAGCGGCAGTTCTGTGGGCGGAAATGCCTTGTTGATGCCAGAGGTCAGAGGAGAATGGGCAGACTGGTTCGAGCTGATAGAAAGGCAACAGTGACTCAAATTGCCACCCGTTACAACCAAGGTAGGCAGAAGAGCATCTCTGAACGCACAGTACGTCAAACTTTGAGGCAGATGGGCTACAGCAGCAGAAGACCACACCGGGTGCCACTCCTTTCAGCTAAGAACAGGAAACTGAGGCTACAATTTGCACAAGCTCATCGAAATTGGACAGTAGAAGATTGGAAAAACGTTGCCTGGTCTGATGAGTCTTGATTTCTGCTGCGACATTCGGATGGTAGGGTCAGAATTTGGCGTCAACAACATGAAAGCATGGATCCATCCTGCCTTGTATCAACGGTTCAAGCTGGTGGTGGTGGTGTCATGGTGTGGAGAATATTTTCTTGGCACTCTTTGGGCCCTTGGTACCAATTGAGCATCGTTGCAACGCCACAGCCTACCTGAGTATTGTTGCTGACCATGTCCATCCCTTTATGACCACAATGTACCCAACATCTGATGGCTACTTTCAGCAGGATAATGCGCCATGTCATAAAGCTGGAATCATCTCAGACTGGTTTCTTGAACATGACAATGAGTTCACTGTACTCAAATGGCCTCCACAGTCACCAGATCTCAATCCAATAGAGCATCTTTGGGATGTGGTGGAACGGGAGATTCGCATCATGGATGTGCAGCCGACAAATCTGCGGCAACTGTGTGATGCCATCATGTCAATATGGACCAAAATCTCTGAGGAATGCTTCCAGCACCTTGTTGAATCTATGCCACGAAGAATTGAGGCAGTTCTGAAGGCAAAAGGGGGTCCAACCCGTTACTAGCATGGTGTACCTAATAAAGTGGCCGGTGAGTGTATATATATATATATATATATATATTACTGTAGAATGCGAGTCTTCTTGCTTCTTCCTCATTTGGGTTGTGTGTGTACTGTATACGGTATAATTCCTGACCTCATTGATGGTTTCTTTTATTGTATTCTTTAGCTTGCTGTGTTCTACAATTGATAATATCGTCAAGTGTTTTAAAATATCATTTATAACCTATTTACAGATAGGATTACAAACAGGGATCGATAGAGCAGCAGAAGTATGACATTCATCAGCGCGGACAGATGGATCCATTTACAGGCGACTCATGGATCGTTTTGCCTTCCAGTTAGAAAAAAATCTATAGTTTATGTTAGAAATAGAGAATGACCACATTCCATGGTGTGAGACCTAATGGAGGTGTGACATCACCATCAGACTGCAGCCAGGACCATGAGGTGTCCTGATCCAATTTTTTATCATCACATGTGGGAATTGTAACGTTGTTTCATTTCGGGCATAAACAGAAGAATTTAGAACACTCTGATCCGCCCCAATATTTCCTTATCAACCTAATGAAGAATTAACCCGGCTTAGAAGGATTCTGTGTAAATAATACCGTATGTCTGCATGTTACCGCTGTGTATGGGCAGAGAGTGTAAGGGAAGGCGGATAAACATCTCTGTAATATGTAACATGGCAGAAGAAATTAGCGTAGTGTAAAATACATATAAAATAACAGCCCCCTAGATCTATCTATCCCATATCTATCTATTATCTATCTATCTATCTATCTATCTATCTATCTATCTATCTATCTATCTCATATCTATCTATCTATCTATATATCTATATTTCTATCTATCTATCTATCTATATTTCTATCTATCTATCTATCTATCTATCTATCTATCTATCTCATATCTATCTATCTATCTCATATCTATCTATCTCATTTCTATCTATCTCTTTCATATCTATCTGTCTATCTATCTATCTATCTATCTATCTATCTATCCCATATCTATCTTTTTATCTATCTACCTATCTATCTATCTTCTATCTATCTATCTCATATCTATCTATCTATCTATCTATCGCATATCTATCTATCAATCTCATATCTATCTAATTTCTATCTATCTCATATCTATCTATCTCATATCTATCTATCTATCTATCTATCTATCTATCTATCTATCTATCTATCTAAGATGCAAAAAACAAGGTAGCACTCCAAATAGTGATCAAAATGGTGGACCCTTTATTCCGGATAGCAACGTTTCGGCTCTCTCTATGGAGCCTTTCTCAAGCCATACAAATCAGTGCAAGTGCAAAGTTTAAATACTCAAAGTAGGAGGAGCCATTACATCATGTGGCCCCAAATCATGTGATCATGACAACATGTCCATACAGTGCAAAACACAAGAATATACATCATCAACAGTATATACAGTACAAAAAGTGTCAGCATAAAGTGTAGCATATCATAACATATCATGTGCTAATTAAAAACTCTTGCCCAGCCCTCATTTTCCATATAAATCCAGTGAAAGGCATAGGCATGTACATAAAAAAGCGTAGTAACAAAAGTCACTTTTTACCTGTGCAAGAAACAGCATCTGTGTGTGGAACAAACACAACGATAAAAGCGCATGTGAAAGTAGATCGCGTCTGTGTCTTCACATAGCCCATGCGCGATCCACAAAATCACATGATCGCAGCCGATCATGTGTTCATGTCACGTGCTCACTATGTCATAGACTGGGGGCGGAAGTCTTTCCCTGAACCAGCAAGAGAAGACTCCGCCCCACCTGTCTGTCACAGTGCTAGGGTGATAAGGCCATAAGGAATAGATCCAGCAATAAAAGCAGATCACAAAAGATTATATATATCTCTCTATAGTCAAATTGATTTATATCACAACAGCATACCACGGTTGATCATTTTAGGTTTTATACACACATATGTTTGCATGGGAGAGATATATATAATCTTTTGTGATCTGCTTTTATTGCTGGATCTATTCCTTATGGCCTTATCACCCTAGCACTGTGACAGACAGGTGGGGCGGAGTCTTCTCTTGCTGGTTCAGGGAAAGACTTCCGCCCCCAGTCTATGACATAGTGAGCACGTGACATGAACACATGATCGGCTGCGATCATGTGATTTTGTGGATCGCGCATGGGCTATGTGAAGACACAGACGCGATCTACTTTCACATGCGCTTTTATCGTTGTGTTTGTTCCACACACAGATGCTGTTTCTTGCACAGGTAAAAAGTGACTTTTGTTACTACGCTTTTTTATGTACATGCCTATGCCTTTCACTGGATTTATATGGAAAATGAGGGCTGGGCAAGAGTTTTTAATTAGCACATGATATGTTATGATATGCTACACTTTATGCTGACACTTTTTGTACTGTATATACTGTTGATGATGTATATTCTTGTGTTTTGCACTGTATGGACATGTTGTCATGATCACATGATTTGGGGCCACATGATGTAATGGCATACCTCCCAACTTTGGAAAAGAGGAAAGAGGGACAATATGTGCGGCGCGCGCCTAGCGCGCCGCGGCAATTTTTTTTGCACTAGGCCACGCCTCTAACTCCGCCCAAAAATAACGAAACCGGATCTGTCAGGTTTCCGTTATGCTGGAGTCCTCTCCTATTCTGTCTCCCAGTATACACCACATGCCCCCCCTCACAGATTTAAGCCCCATAAAGCCCCACCCCGATATGGCCCCAGAATACACCAAGATCTGTACTATAAACACCTGTAATTGCATCAGATTCCACTCCACTTGAACCCCACTGCTCCTGAGTGCTCCACCTGCCCCCTCATATATGAGCTCCATATGTTGCCCCTCACCTGCCCCCTCATATATGAGTCCATATGCTGCCCCTCACCTGCCCCCTCATATATGAGCTCCATATGTTGCCCCTCACTTGCCTCCTCATATATGAGTCCATATGCTGCCCCTCACCTGTCCCCTCATATATGAGTCCATATGCTGCCCATCACCTGCCTCCTCATATATGAGTCCATATGCTGCCCCTCACCTGCCCCCTCATATATGAGTCCATATGCTGCCCCTCACCTGCCTCCTCATATATGAGTCCATATGCTGCCCCTCACCTGCCCCCTCATATATGAGTCCATATGCTGCCCCTCACCTGCCCCCTCATATATGAGTCCATATACTGCCCCTCACCTGTTCCCTCATATATGAGTCCATATGCTGCCATTCACCTGTCCCCTCATATATGAGTCCATATGCTGCCCCTCACCTGTCCCCTCATATATGAGTCCATATGCTGCCCTCACCTGCCCCCTCATATATGAGCTCCATATACTGCCCTTACCTGCTCCCCATGAAGCTCCAGGACTGCAGCACATCCTTCTTCACTGGGCTGCTGGCCAGCACACACAGCCCCACCTCTTTCCATAAGCTCCTGCAGTCGGGGGTTTGCCATGTGACCATGAAGGGGCATGTGACCAGTGATGTCACAGACCTCCTTCTAGCCACTACAATCTACCTATTACGGAGGTTGAACCTACAAGTCCTCCTGAGAGCTCCACAGCCCCCCCTCCTCCCCCAGACAAGGTTAGTGGAAAGTGGAGGAGGGAGGCTGAGATAAAGTGAGGAGCGGAGAGCTCCTGCTTCACCATTTAATCAGCTGTCTCTGCGTCCTATGGAAGCAGAGACAGCTGAAAGCGGGACATACCTCCCCTGCCCGGGATAGCGGGACAGCCACTGAAATCCGGGACTGTCCCGCTGGATCCGGGACGGTTGGGAGGTATGTGTAATGGCTCCTCCTACTTTGAGTATTTAAACTTTGCACTTGCACTGATTTGTATGGCTTGAGAAAGGCTCCATAGAGAGGGCCGAAACGTTGCTATCCGGAATAAAGGGTCCACCATTTTGATCACTATTTGGAGTGCTACCTTGTTTTTTGCATCTTTGATATCGTCTGGCTGAATATCCTGAAGCCTGGAGGGATTGCACCCGCAATTGGCCTGTGCTGCTGTACCTTTTTGCGATTTACTTTATCTATCTATCTCTTTCATATCTATCTATCTATCCCATATCTATCTTCTATCTATCTATCTTCTATCTATCTATCGCATATCTATCTATCAATCTCATATCTATCTATCTATCTATCTATCTATCTATCTATCTATCTATCTATCTATCTATCTCTTTCATATCTATCTATCTAATTTCTATCTATCTCATATCTATCTATCTCATATCTATCTATCTATCTATCTATCTATCTATCTATCTATCTATCTCTTTCATATCTATCTATCTATCTATCTACCTCATATCTATCTTCTATCTATCTTCTATCTATCTTCTATCTATCTATCTCATTTCTATCTATCTCATATCTATCTATCTATCTATCTATCTATCTATCTATCTATCTATCTACCTCATATCTACCTCATATCTATCTTCTATCTATCTATCTATCTATCTATCTATCTATCTATCTATCTATCTATCTATCTATCTATCTATCTACCTCATATCTACCTCATATCTATCTTCTATCTATCTATCTATCTATCTATCTATCTATCTATCCATCTATCTATACATCCATCCAGACACGGGCCCATAGACTTCTATGGAGCTCTTCTTCTTCGAGGATAGAGCGTGCTCTAGGCAGGACCTTCTCTCCTCTCTCAGCTCTGAGACCCCCACTGATCTAAACCTTTTTAAACGTCATTGACCCTTTATGATAGAGAGTTTTTCTTAGTCCATACTTTTATCATCCCCACTATAAGGGTGCCGTAGACGTCTGCCTGTTCTGCCCATCCCCGCATCCCTTCTCTTGGCGATATTAGAATAAGGAATTCTCTGCCCCTTCAGCTTCAGAGAGACATTTCCTCCTGATTTTGACAGTTCTATGATTCTCCCTCAGCTTCACCCGGGAAACCTTTTGCCTGGAGGCGACGTCCGCGCTCCTTGCCGTCCCCGCTTAGTGATTGATGGTGGTCTCAGCTCCAGGACCCCTCTTGATAACATTTTCAGTCCTGTCTCCATGACATATTAGAAGATGATGAAAGGTACAGACTCCCTTGTGCATGCATATAACCTGCCAGTGCACACCCCTTTAATAGAATCTTTCTTAAAGGGACATGAGATAGCTCTTTAGTTCTGTTTTCCTTGTCCTTAGGAATGACTGGCCGGCCCGAGACAACGTCTTGACAACGTAATTTGCCATCATTAACCCCGTATAGGACTGCAACCCGAAATCACCAATGTAACGGCGCCGATTGCCACTGTTAGCAGAAGGTTTAATTAGTTTTCCGTAAGAAAAAAAAAATTGTTTGGAGCAGAAATCGTCCCTCTGGGCGTCCAGTTACTATTATGAAGTCGGCCTACGCCGCCTTGTAACACGCTGCTTACCGAGGGCTGGAGGTGGAAACCTCGAAAGGGAAAATTCGCCAATCTATTAACCTTGCCAAAACCGCACGCAGAGATCACACGCCCCCCCCCCTCCACTCTATTAATGACCCAACGTAGCAATTGTAGCAAGTGACAGTTTAATGGCTTTAACTGGTTTGGAGTTTTTACCTTTTTTATATGTATACGGCTTCCATAACCGCATTACGGCAAGAGTTGGCGCCTGTTGCTTCTGTGAACAAACTGCTGCAAAATATGGTGGCACTTTATGGTCCGTATGCTTTATTAAAGGGGTTATCCAACCCCAATAATGACCCCCCCCCCCAAATGCATGGTTTCCTCGTATACATTATACTTACCCTGCTCCCTGGCACCTGCGTTGTTTTGGATCCTTGCACGGCCGCTGCTGCATCTCCCCGTCACTCAGATCAAAACATCCGGCGACAGGGGGAGCAGCCAATAGCAGGCCGCAATGTGGACGAGCCTCCCTAGTGTGGCGGGTGACGCTAGGGAGGCTTGTCCCCATCGCAGCCTGCTATTGGCTGCCTCCTCCACCACCCCTCTCCTCGCTGGAGGTTCGGGGAGATGCAGCAGCGGCCGTGCAGGGATCCAGAGCGACGCGGGTGCCAAGGGCCTGGGCATTTGGGGGGGGGGGGGAGTCATTATTTGGGTTGGATAACCCCTGTAAGCACCATAAATACATGCTCTTGTACAGAGAAGAGGCCATAGTCCAGTTTAACGAGGAAGGAAATAAGTTAATTGATTGACTGCCTGCAAATTATCTGCCATGGTAGTGTCCCTCCGAGGATCCAGTTCAATGTTAATTATGAGACCCCTAATCACGATAATGAGCAGGATCATGGTTATTAGGGAGGATGTGTCTCATTTTAATTTAGAAAGGGATTTTGTTTTATTATTTTTCATTTTGATAGATGGGAAAAACATCAAAGGCGCAGTTGCGTAGTTGTGCCATAAGAATTACTGGGGGCGCTCTTGCTGTTGCTGATTGGAGGAGATCTGCTAAGGCTCCCATAACTCCTTCTAGCCCTGCATGCCAGACAGACTATGGTATCCTTAAATTTAAAGGGGTATTCCCATCACAGACTATAAGGGCATATCACTAGGATAGGCCCCCATTGTCTGATAGGTGCAGGTCCCACCTCTAGGACCCACACCTACGCCAAGAACGGAGTGGGGAGAGTGGTGGCTGGAGGACCCTGGGTTTCCTGGGATCCGGCCACCACCAATCGCTCTCCCCATAGAAGTAAAAGGGGGCATATCGCTAGGATATGCACCCATTATCGGATAGGTGTGGGTGCTACACCCAGAATGGAGCGGGGAACAGTGGTGGAGGGTGCACTGTGCATGCGCAGCCACCCTCCATTCATTTCTATGAAAATAGCTGAGCACTGGCCCGGCTATTACCGTCAGCCCCATAGAAATGAGGCATTAGTCTTGATTGCTGTTGAGCGCTCAATGATTTAGGATATATAGTTTTCCTTTATATATTTCAGTATATCCATATACAGAGCTGCAAGGGCACATAGAAAGACTGTACATCCAGCTTCCCCCACGCGCTCATAGTGAAAGCCTAGGGCAGGGGAAGCAGGACTCACTGGCTTTCTCTATGAGTGGATGATGGAAGCAGGACTCTCAGGCTTTCTATATAAGTAGATGATGGAAGCAGGACTCACATGCTTCCTCAATAAGAGGATGATGGAAGCAGGACTCTCAGGCTTCCTCTATAAGTGGATGATGAAAGCAGGACTCTCAGGCTTCCTCTATAAGTGGATGATGAAAGCAGGACTCTCAGGCTTTCTCTATAAGGGGATGATGGAAGCAGGACTCACAGGCTTTCTCTATAAGGGGATGATGGAAGCAGGACTCACAGGCTTTCTCTATAACTGGATGATGGAAGCAGGACTCGCAGGCTTCCTCTATAAGTGGATGATGGAAACAGGACTCACAGGCTTCCTCTATAAGTGGATGATGGAAGCAGGACTCTCAGGCTTTCTCTATAAGTGGATGATGGAAACAGGACTCTCAGGCTTCCTCTATAAGTGGATGATGGAAGCAGGACTCTCAGGCTTTCTCTATAACTGGATGATGGAAGCAGGACTCTCAGGCTTCCTCTATAAGTGGATGATGGAAGGACTCACAGGCTTCCTCTATAAGTGGATGATGGAAACAGGACTCTCAGGCTTCCTCTATAAGTGGATGATGAAACCAGGACTCAGGCTTTCTCTATAAGGGGATGATGGAAGCATGACTCACAGGTTTCCTCTGTAAGCGGGTGAGGGAAGCAGGACTCTCAGGCTTTCTCTATAAGTGGATGATGGAAGCAGGACTCTCAGGCTTTCTCTATAAGGGGATGATGGAAACAGGACTCTCAGGCTTCCTCTATAAGCGGGTGAGGGAAGCAGGACTCACATGCTTTCTCTATAAGTGGATGATGGAAGCAGGAATCACATGCTTTCTCTATAAGTGGATGATGGAAGCAGGACTCTCAGGCTTTCTTTATAAGTGGGTGGGGGGGACAGAGCTTTTATGAGTGAATGGGGGAAGCAGAACTAGCAAGCTGTATGAGTGATCAGGGGAGGCTTTCTTTGTTATACTGCATAGCGTATTACAAGAAAATACTTAGACTTAATCATAGAAAACTCTATACCCCTGAGCTGGGCTACCTTTGGATAAGAGTTGCTTTAAGCTCTATTTGCAAAATATAGGGCGACCCCCTTGATATCTGTGTATATAAGTAAAATCAAAAATGCCTTTTCCACACTTTGGCCTCAGTTTCAGACTACAATCTAGGACTTCTATATTCATCGACCGCTGACCGGCAGCATTTCTTTTATGAGGGTCTGTGCTGTAAGGACGGCCGGTTCAAGCTGTTTGGGGTTTGATAAGTAGATTCTGACTAATGCTCCCAGAATTCCTTGCGGCTGTTTGTCAGTAACTATGTGCATCTAAATGTCTGCTGTGTAATAGGATTTTTAAGTAATCTCCAAATGAATTGGTGATTTCTGCCGTTAAATTACCTCTACTATTGATATCCTTTATTACTGCCTGTGAAAAACTTTATTAAAATAGTATTTCAGCGGAATGAAAATCATCCAGTGACCTTCCTTATAAAAGAGGGCCTTGAAATTATTACTTGGCTGAAGAAACCTCTCATATTGAATACTAAGAGATGCACATTGCCTCTGCTGCCTACAGGATTAATACAGAACTATGGGAAGGGATGTGTAGTAGCCTCCCAGGTTAGAGCAAAATCTGATGGTGAGGCAATACTAGCTGTATTTAGATCCATTAAAGGGAGACAGGGATGTAGTACTATCTGTACCTACATAATTTACACAGAGGCAGAGAGGCAGTACTATCTGTACCTACATCATTTACAGAAGGAGACAGGGAGGCAGTACTATCTGTATCTACATCATTTACAAAAGGAGACAGGGAGGCAGTACTATCTGTACCTACATCCTTTACAGGAGAGACAGGGAGGCAGTACTATCTGTACCTAAATCATTTACAGGGAGAGACAGGGAGGCAGTACTATCTGTACCTACATCATTTACAAAAGGAGACAGGGAGGTAGTACTATCTGTATCTACATCATTTACAAAAGGAGACAGGGAGGCAGTACTATCTGTACCTACATCCTTTACAGGAGAGACAGGGAGGCAGTACTATCTGTACCTACATCATTTACAAAAGGAGACAGGGAGGCAGTACTATCTGTATCTACATCATTTACAGGGAGAGACAGGGAGGCAGTACTATATGTACCTACATCATTTACAGGGAGGCAGTACTATATGTACCTACATCATTTACAGGAAGAGACATGGAGGCAGTACTATCTGTACCTACATCATTTACAGGGAGAGACATGGAGGCAGTACTATCTGTACCTACATCATTTACAGGGAGAGACATGGAGGCAGTACTATCTGTACCTACATCATTTACAGGGAGAGACATGGAGGCAGTACTATCTGTACCTACATCATTTACAGGGGAAGACAGGGAAATAGTACAATCTGTATCAATATCATTTATAGGTAGAGACAGGGAGGCAGTACTATCTGTACCTACATCATTTACAGGGAGAGACAGGGAGGCAGTACTATATGTACCTACATCATTTACAGGAAGAGACAGGGAGGCAGTACTATATGTACCTACATCATTTACAGGGAGAGACAGGGAGGCAGTACTATCTGTACCTACATCATTTACAGGGAGAGACAGGGAGGCAGTACTATCTGTACCTACATCATTTACAGGGAGAGACAGGGAGGCAGTACTATATGTACCTACATCATTTACAGGGAGAGACAGTGAGGTAGTACTATCTGTACCTACATCATTTACATAAAGAGACAGGAGGCAGTACTATCTGTACCTACATCATTTACAGGGAGAGACAGGGAGGCAGTACTATCTGTACCTACATCATTTACAGGGAGAGACAGGGAGGCAGTACTATCTGTACCTACATCATTTATAGGGAGAGACAGGGAAATAGTACAATCTGTATCAATATCATTTATAGGTTGAGCCAGGGAGGCAGTACTATCTGTACCTACATCATTTACATAAAGAGACAGGAGGCAGTACTATCTGTACCTACATCATTTACAGGGAGAGACAGGGAGGCAGTACTATCTGTACCTACATCATTTACAGGGAGAGACAGGGAGGCAGTACTATCTGTACCTACATCATTTATAGGGAGAGACAGGGAAATAGTACAATCTGTATCAATATCATTTATAGGTTGAGACAGGGAGGCAGTACTATCTGTACCTACATCATTTACAGGGAGAGACAGGGAGGTAGTACTATCTGTACCTACATCATTTACAGGGAGAGACAGGGAGGTAGTACTATCTGTACCTACATCATTTACAGGGAGAGACAGGGAGGCAGTACTATCTGTACCTACATCATTTACATAGAGAGACAGAAGGCAGTACTATCTGTACCTACATCATTTACAGGGAGAGACAGGGAGGTAGTACTATCTGTACCTACATCATTTACAGGGAGAGACAGGGAGGCAGTACTATCTGTACCTACACAATTTACAGGGAGAGACAGGGAGGTAGTACTATCTGTACCTACATCATTTACAGGGAGAGACAGGGAGGCAGTACTATCTGTACCTACATCATTTACATAGAGAGACAGGGAGGCAGTACTATCTGTACTTACATCATTTACAGGGGGAGACAGGGAAATAGTACAATCTGTATCAATATCATTTATAGGTTGAGACAGGGAGGCAGTACTATCTGTTCCGTTATTAACAATGAGAGAATTTCATGAAATAAGTAGAAACCTTGGGAAGAAATGTGATTCGGGTGATGTTACATTTCAAATAATGATCTTTACTTAAGATGCAGGAGAGGCAGCTTTCCATTCACCTAAGGAATCTTCATACAGATACCTGGCATCCCGCTCTAGGCTTCTCCTTCCTTATGTATTTTGCTGCCAGGGAATATTCGATCTTTTCCTTCCCATAGTATTTTCTATCTTTTTACTTTTAGACTTTCCTTTGCACTGGGAAGCTTCTCTGCTGAAATGTCAGCTCTGAATATATCACCAGCCATAATTACGCAGGTCAGAATAGTCACCGGATCGCACCTGACATTTACAGGACTTCATATTGTATGGTAATTTCTAATGGCAGTGACTGGTTCATTCATGCGATGTGCGCTCAGCCGAGTGTTTGCCTCTAATTACACAAATGTTACATCAAACAAGTAATTATGTTCACTTGATTTTTTTTCCCTTTCTTTGTGTCGAGAAGTAAAAACACAATGACTAATTTATCAGCGTGTCTGGAAACCATTGACGGCGAATTATTGTGTTTAACTAAATGTCGTAGGATCTGGGAGCTGTATTCTTTATAGTGTCCTTTATGGATCGGGATGGAGCGGAGGGCGGTGAAGAACGTAAATTTTAGAATTAGTAACCAGTCTCAAAAATGACATTCTAGATTTGTTTGGAAAATTTAGAGGTTTTCCGGGATTTAACTACTGATGACCTGTCCTCAGGATGGGTCATCAGTATCTGATTGGTGATGTCCGACACCCGGGACCCCCACCGATCAGCTGTTTGAGTTAGCACTGGAGCTCCTGTGAGCACCGCGGCCTTCTCTTAGCTTTTCCTAGGCCAGTGACGTCACGTTTATCAGTCACGTGGCCTAGGAGCGGCTCCGCCCCATTCAAGTGAATAGGGCTGAGCACGATACCAAGCACAGGCACTATACAGTATACGGTGCTATGCTTCATAAGCTGCTAGGAGGAGCTCCGGTACCTTCTGAAACAGCTGATCAGCGGGAGTCCCGGGTGTTGGACCCCCACCGACCATATACTGATGACCTATCCTGAGGATAGGTCATCAGTAGTAAAATCCTGGAAAACCCCTTTAATGTGAAGGTCGTAGGTCGTAGTCCTATTATTTCCTCTAAGGCTTGTAACCACTGCTCAGGGCCAGCACTGTCACGAGGGGGAGGGGAAGTAGTGAGCCCTGTCTGTAGCCCCACCCACTGTCCCTGCCTACATACACGGCCCGTCCTAAACAACGGCACGTAACTGGTCGACAAGCCCCGACCTATGTAAGTGCAGGGGCATAAAGGGAAGACAAAAGGGAATAACTAACACAGACAGAACTCACACAATAAAGAAGGGTCAGTCTATCCAAGGGTCGTATCAGGAGGTCACGTCAAATACCAGGGAGAAAACAGAAGGCGAAGTCCAAAGTCCAAAAGCCGAAGTCCGATAAACGCTGAAACCAATCACTCACAAAACCACTAGCACTGCTGGAAAAGACCAAACACAGGCAACCTGTGGCCAGCAGGCTGCCTGCTTAAATAGGCCCAGAAGATGGGTCATGTGACGTGGCCAGCGTCACGTGACCCAACTCAGAAACTTGAAACACAAAAGCTCTGACTAATGGGCGTCGGCGCTCAGCTCCCCTGCTGCTTGTTGTCCAGGGGATGGAGGAAGCTGGCCCTGCTTGTGAAGCAGGCGTCGCTGGGTCCTCCAGTACCCTGGTTGCTAGGGGAAACGACCTGTTCAGAGTTAGACACGGAAGACCGGCGGCGCAGTAAGGATGAGTCACGTCGCCGGCTCGCCGTGACAAGCACAGGCAGACATGGTTGAGTATTTTTGGTTGTCACCAGCATCTTTCTTTAGGAAAAACATATTCTTTCTCAGCTTTTGACGGGTTTGTCCCATAAAACAACCCCTCTATATGTCTTATTAGGTTGTAGAGAGGTCCATTGTTCACAACCTCCCTCTATAACCCAGAGTAGAGAGTCGGTAAAGAGGGTATGCCAACCCCATCCCCTATCGACATGATATATGGTATGATAGATAGCAGAGGCCCATGCTGAGACCTCCACTGATGAGTGGAATGGGAGTCCCCTCTTCCATTGGCATGGCGGTGATGCGTGTACACTGCCACATTATTTTAAGCCTACAGAACTGACGGAGATACCAGATTACATGGCAGTGCACATGTGAACAGGGACTATACAGTGGCAGAGGTCCAAATGGTGGGGTCCCCAGAGATCATACATAGGGAATAAATGCTTTTTGTAGGATAATACCTGTGATAAAAAGTGGCTCTTGCCCCATTGGACTCGATCCAGTTATCTGCAGCTCTCAAGTTAAAGGGCTTAAAGGGATTCTGTCAGCACGATTTTGCATATAAAGGTAATGCCACTACTGGATTCAGCTGAGCATGTTGAATTCAAAAATGTTATTATTACAGTTCCTAGTAGTAGATTTAATGCTGAAAAAACGTTTTTTATAATGTGTCAATCACTCACATAAGGAGCCCAAGGGGATGTGCCCAGCTCGCCGAGACAGTTGGAGCCCAGGACCGCCCACCTCATTAATATTCACTTCACTGCTTCTAGCAGTGAAGCTCCGTCATCGTTGCAATCCCGCGCATGCGCAGTACCTTCTCTGAGGCCGATGCCAGCAGACCGCACGGGCGCAGACCGTTTGAGGTACTGCGCCTGCGCGGGATTACAACGATGACGGAGCTTCACTGCTGGAAGCAGTGAAGTGAATATTAATGAGGTGGGCGGTCCTGGGCTCCAACTGTCTCGGCGAGCCCGGGCTCGAGCGCGGCTGGGCACATCCCCTTGGGCTCCTTATGTGAGTGATTGACACATTATAAAAAACGTTTTTTTAGCATTAAATCTACTACTAGGAACTGTAATAATAACATTTTTGAATTCAACATGCTCAGCTGAATCCAGTAGTGGCACTACCTTTATATGCAAAATCGTGCTGACAAAATCCCTTTAAGGTACTTTCACACTAGTGATTTTGCTGGATCCGGCAGGGATCAGCAAAAACGCTTCAGTTACTGATATTGCAACCGTCTGCATCTGTTATGAACGGATCCGGTTGTATTATCTGTAGCATAGCCAAGAAGGATCCGTCATCAGCTCCACTGAAAGTCAATGGGGGACGGATCTGTTATCTATTGTGTCAGATTGTGTCAGAAAAAATGGATCCGTCCCCATTGACTTGCATTGTGGGTCATGATGGAATCCATCTTGCTCCGGATCCCCAGGACGGAAAGCAAAATACAACATGTTGCGGTTTGCTCTCCGGTATGGGAAGCGTTCCATTCTGTTCAGTTCAGTTTTGTCCCCATTGACGATGAATGGGGACAAAACTGAAGCGCTTTTTTCTGTTATTGAGCCCCTATGACGGATCTCAATTCCGGAAAACTCTAACACTAGTGTGAAAGTAGCCTTAGTCTATAAGACCACTCCTTAAAGGGGTTCTCCGGGAATTAAGAAAATGAAAATATTTAAATATTAATTTATGAAAAATATATTCCCAAATACCTTTCATTAGTTATAATGGCTCGTTTTGTCTGGGGAACAATCATTAGGAGAAATAAAATGGCCGCCGTCCTATTAGTACACACAGAACCTGTCCTAATCACACAGGAGGACAAGTTACTTCACAACACTGAGTTAAAGAGCTGCCTCATCCTCCTCTCTGCTCTGCTTGTCAGGGATTATTATCCTGAATACAGGTGAATCTATGGGGGAAATGGAGATGATGAGGAGACAAGAGAGGAGGGTGATGGTGGCTGATGAGCAGCAGCTCTTGTATGCAGTCTCCATTACCACAGTCTGTCCTGTCCGTCCTCTCTGTACTTCATGTCTCCTCATGAACTCCATTCCTACAGAGATTCAGCTGAAGATCTTATCATCTGTATTCAGGATCATAATCCCTGACAAGCAGAGCAGAGAGGAGGATGAGGCAGCTCTTTACCTCAGTGCTGTGAAGTAACTTCTCCTACTGTGTGATTAGGACAGATGCACTAATAGGACGGCGGCCATTTTATTTCTCCTACTCATTGCTCCCCAGACAAAATTAGCCATTATAACCAATGAAAGGTATTCGGGAATATATTTATTATAAAGTAATATTTAAGTATTTTCATTTTCTTTATTCCCAAATTCCTTTCGGTGGATGATCAGTGACCCACCATGAGAAATTCAGTCTATTATTCCACGTTACACCACTCTGCTGTCATCAACTCTGTAATCGAATCCTTCACGTCCTTAAAAGACGTAAGAAACAATAGTTTGGATACAAATTGAGTCGTTAACACCACGAAGAAATACAATGTTGCTTTTAATCGAGTCCGAGATAAAGAATTACAGCACTAAGGAGTCCAAATTGAATAATTACTCCAATCACTTGATAAACGGCGCGGCGATCAACACTGGATCGCGCCTCGACCTATAACTTTCTTGGCAGCTCGCTAGTGAACGGTCTCGTAGTCCCCGAGAGTTATTACAGTTATAAAGTTTGGCCGATATTTCATAAGGGAAATTCTCGCGGCAGAACTGTTTCCCTTAAAAAGTTAAATTACAGCCGTCCTTAGTGTTCAGTGTACTCCATTAACTCTCCCCGGATACCCTGCCAAACGCCATCATTTTCTTTTATGATGTGGGCCGGAGTTTATTTTGCAGGAGGTTCAATCCTCCACGGTCCTTCACGGGACTGAGTGAAATATTAAAGGTGATGGTAGCATTAAAAATGTTCCTCTTAGATTCTTAAAGGGGACCTGTCACATTGAACATGCGACCTGATTTATAGGCGGCGTTCTACAGAGCAGATTGATACATAGTTTTGTGGTAAGACTGTACCTAGAGAGACTGGTGTCAGTCACTAATAGGACCGCCCACTGGACTCCTAACTAGAAAATGCAGAAATGTAAGTTCTACTGAATGTTTACCCACAAAACGCTCTACAGGGTGGGCCATTTATATGGATACACCTAAATAAAATGGGAATGGTTGGTGATATTAACTTCCTGTTTGTGGCACATTAGTATATGGATGGGGGGAAACTTTTCATGATGGGTGGTGACCATGGCGGCCATTTTGAAGTCGTCCATTTTGGATCCAACTTTAGAGGGTCATGTGACACATCAAACTTATTGAGAATTTCACCAGAAAAACAATGGTGTGCTTGGTTTTAACGTAACTTTATTCTTTCATGAGTTATTTACAAGTTTCTGACCACTTATAAAATGTGTTCAAAGTGCTGCTCATTGTGTTGGATTCTCAATGCAACCCTCTTCTCCTACTCTTCACACACTGATAGCAACTCCTCAGAAGAAATGCTAGCACAGGCTTCCAGTATCTGCACATCTCGTATCTTCACAGCATAGACAAATTGTCTTCAGATGACCCCAAAGATAAAAGTCTAAGGGGGTGAGATCGGGAGACCTTGGGGGCCATTCAAGTGGCCCACGAAGACCAATCCACTTTCCAGGAAACTGTTCATCTAGGAATGCTCGGACCTGACACCCATAATGTGGTGGTCACCATCTTGCTGGAAAAACTCAGGGAACGTGCCAGCTTCAGTGCATAAAGAGGGAAACACATCATCATGTAGCAGTTGAATGGTCCCCAAGGTCTCCCGATCTGACCCCCTTAGACTTTTATCTTTGGGGTCATCTGAAGGCAATTTTCTATGCTGTGAAGATACGAGATGTGCAGATACTGGAAGCCTGTGCTAGCATTTCTTCTGAGGAGTTGCTATCAGTGTGTGAAGAGTAGGAGAAGAGGGTTGCATTGAGAATCCAACACAATGAGCAGCACTTTGAACACATTTTATAAGTGGTCAGAAACTTGTAAATAACTCATGAAAGAATAAAGTTACGTTAAAACCAAGCACACCATTGTTTTTCTTGTGAAATTCTCAATAAGTTTGATGTGTCACATGACCCTCTTCCCATTGAAAAAACTAAAGTTGGATCCAAAATGGCCGACTTCAAAATGGCCGCCATGGTCTCCCAATCTGACCCCATTTACTATAATGGGCGTGAGGGATCCGGGAACGTGGATCAAGATAGGACATGTATCCATGTAAAAAAAAAAAAAACTGAACCACGGACCGTGATGAAACACTGATGTCTGAATACACACATTCAAATTAATGTGGACGTGTCCTGTACGCGTTCTTCACGTACGTGAAACACTGACGTGTGACGGAGGTTTTACGCTTTAACCAGTTTCATGAATCCCGACCACAGCGCCTGCGCGTAAAACGTAACAATTAGAAGACGGGTCCGACATGAAGCGTTTTCGGCATCTGTCCCATAAATCAGTGGGAGAGGAGCAGGAGTGTTGTGACTGAGATGAAACATAGTTTATGGGCTATAATCCAGCCTGAAGTAAATGATGGAGGGGGGAGGAGCACAGCTGGCACCCGCCAGCAGCCCTGGCATAAACTACTGTCACCAGCTTGTGTAGACTGGGCCTCAAACATCTGCTGTGGGAGCTTCCTGGCACCGCGACGCCGGCTACTTCAAATGTTACATTATGGTAAATTTATATCTTATCAGACTGTTCTTCACGCTTATCTCCATATCAACATGCTGCGGCTAGTAAATATTTCAGCGGAATATCTAAAAATATGTAAAAGCAATAAAAAACAATAGAGTCCGGGCCGCAGAGTACTGTGCATCTAACTGCAGCGCGGACATCTGGTCGGAGAACATCAACTCCAGAAGAGACACGGCTTAATGAGCTCCCAGGATATGACCACAGCAGACACCCCAGACCAGAAAACCGCGCAGCGCTGCATCTCATTTATAGTGTTCTATGTCAGATAGCAGTACAATTTATTATACTGTTATCATCATTACTATAAAATATGGATAAAACATTAGTACATAATATATTCCCCAAACACACAGCTGGTGAAACTATTCTAAAATGTTATATTCTTGTACATAGGAGCAGTATTATAGTAGTTATATTCTTGTACATAGGAGCAGTATTATAGCAGTTATATTCTTGTACATAGGAGCAGTATTATAGTAGTTATATTCTTGTACATAGGAGCAGTATTATAGTAGTTATATCCTTGTACATAGGAGCAGTATTATAGTAGTTATATTCTTGTACATAGGAGCAGTATAATAGTAGTTAATATTCTTGTACATAGGAGCAGTATTATAGTAGTTATATTCTTGTACATAGGAGCAGTATTATAGTAGTTATATTCTTGTACATAGGAGCAGTATTATAGTAGTTATATTCTTGTACATAGGAGCAGTATTATAGTAGTTATATTCTTGTACATAGGAGCAGTATTATAGTAGTTTATATTCTTGTACATAGGAGGCAGCAGTATTATAGTAGTTATATTCTTGTACATAGGAGCAGTATTATAGTAGTTATATTCTTGTACATAGGAGCAGTATTATAGTAGTTATATTCTTGTACATAGGAGCAGTATTATAGTAGTTATATTCTTGTACATAGGAGCAGTATTATAGTAGTTATATTCTTGTACATAGGAGCAGTATTATAGTAGTTATATTCTTGTACATAGGAGCAGTATTATAGTAGTTATATTCTTGTACATAGGAGCAGTATTTATAGTAGTTATATTCTTGTACATAGGAGCAGTATTATAGTAGTTATATTCTTGTACATAGGAGCAGTATTATAGTAGTTATATTCTTGTACATAGGAGCAGTATTATAGTAGTTATATTCTTGTACATAGGAGCAGTATTATAGTAGTTATAGATCTTGTCATAGGAGCAGTATTATAGTATTATATTCTTGTACATAGGAGGCAGTATTATAGTAAGTTATATTCTTTGTACATAGGAGCAGTATTTAGTAGTTATATTCTTGTACATGGAGCAGTATTATAGTAGTTATATTCTTGTACATAGGAGGCAGTATTATAGTAGTTATATTCTTGTACATAGGAGGCAGTATTATAGTAGTTATATTCTTGTACATAGGAGCAGTATTATAGTAGTTATATTCTTGTACATAGGAGCAGTATTATAGTAGTTATATTCCTGTACATAGGAAGCAGTATTATAGTATTTATATTCTTGTACATAGAAGCAGTATTATAGTAGTTTATATTCTTGTACATAGGATGCAGTATTATAGTAGTTATATTCTTGTACATAGGAGGCAGTATTATAGTAGTTATATTCTTGTACATAGGAGCAGTATTTATAGTAGTTATATTTATATTCTTGTACATAGGAGCAGTATTATAGTAGTTATATTCTTGTACATAGGAGCAGTATTATAGTAGTTATATTCTTGTACATAGAGGAGCAGTATTATAGTAGTTATATTCTTGTACATAGGAGCAGTATTATAGTAGTTTATATTCTTGTACATAGGAGCAGTATTTAGTAGTTAGTTATATTCTTGTACATAGGAGCAGTATTATAGTAGTTATATTCTTGTACATAGGAGGCAGTATTATAGTAGTTATATTCTTGTACATAGGAGCAGTATTATAGTAGTTATATTCTTGTACATAGGAGCAGTATTATAGTAGTTATATTCTTGTACATAGGAGCAGTATTATAGTAGTTATATTCTTGTACATAGGAGCAGTATTATAGTAGTTATATTCTTGTACATAGGAGCAGTATTATAGTAGTTATATTCTTGTACATAGGAGCAGTATTTATAGTAGTTATATTCTTGTACATAGGAGCAGTATTATAGTAGTTATATTCTTGTACATAGGAGCAGTATTATAGTAGTTATATTCTTGTACATAGGAGGCAGTATTATAGTAGTTATATTCTTGTACATAGGAAGCAGTATTATAGTAGTTATATTCTTGTACATAGGAGCAGTATTATAGTAGTTATATTCTTGTACATAGGAGGCCAGTATTATAGTAGTTATATTCTTGTACATAGGAGCAGTATTATAGTAGTTATATTCTTGTACATAGGAGAAGTATTATAGTAGTTATATTTCGTGTACATAGGAGCAGTATTATAGTAGTTATATTCTTGTACATAGGAGCAGTATTATAGTAGTTATATTCTTGTACATAGGAGGCAGTATTATAGTAGTTATATACTTGTACATAGGAGCAGTATTATAGTAGTTATATTCTTGTACATAGGAGCAGTATTATAGTAGTTATATTCTTGTACATAGGAGCAGTATTATAGTAGTTATATTCATGTACATAGGAGCAGTTAAGTTATCTTACATAGAGCAGTATTATAGTAGTTATATTTTGTACATAGAGCAGTATTATAGTAGTATTCTTGTCTAGAAGAGTTTAGTAGTTATTCTTGTACATAGGATGCAGTATTATAGTAGTTATATTCTTGTACATAGGAGCAGTATTATAGTAGTTTATATTCTTGTACATAGGAAGCAGTATTATAGTAGTTATATTCTTGTACATAGGAGCAGTATTATAGTAGTTATATTCTTGTACATAGGAGCAGTAATTATAGTAGTTATATTCTTGTACATAGGAGGCAGTATTATAGTAGTTATATTCTTGTACATAGGAGGCAGTATTATAGTAGTTATATTCTTGTACATAGGAGCAGTATTAATAGTAGTTATATTCTTGTACATAGGAGCAGTATTATAGCAGTTATATTCCTTGTACATAGGAGCAGTATTAATAGTTTATTTCTGTAATAGAGCAGTATTTAGTAGTTTATTCTTGTACATAGGAGCAGTATTATAGTAGTTATATTCTTGTACATAGGAGGCAGTATTATAGTAGTTATATTCTTGTACATAGGAGCAGTATTATAGTAGTTATATTCTTGTACATAGGAGGCAGTATTATAGTAGTTATATTCTTGTACATAGGAGCAGTATTATAGTAGTTTATATTCTTGTACATAGGAGCAGTATTATAGTAGTTATATTCTTGTACATAGGAGGCAGTATTATAGTAGTTATATTCTTGTACATAGGAGCAGTATTATAGTAGTTATATTCTTGTACATAGGAGCAGTATTATAGTAGTTATATTCTTGTACATAGGAGCAGTATTATAGTAGTTATATTCTTGTACATAGGAGCAGTATTATAGTAGTTATATTCTTGTACATAGGAGGCAGTATTATAGTAGTTATATTCTTGTACATAGGAGCAGTATTATAGTAGTTTATATTCTTGTACATAGGAGCAGTATTATAGTAGTTATATTCTTGTACATAGGAGGCAGTATTATAGTAGTTATATTCTTGTACATAGGAGCAGTATTATAGTAGTTATATTCTTGTACATAGGAGCAGTATTATAGTAGTTTATATTCTTGTACATAGGAGCAGTATTATAGTAGTTATATTCTTGTACATAGGAGGCAGTATTATAGTAGTTATATTCTTGTACATAGGAGCAGTATTATAGTAGTTATATTCTTGTACATAGGAGCAGTATTATAGTAGTTATATTCTTGTACATAGGAGCAGTATTATAGTAGTTATATTCTTGTACATAGGAGCAGTATTATAGTAGTTATATTCTTGTACATAGGAGGCAGTATTATAGTAGTTATATTCTTGTACATAGGAGCAGTATTATAGTAGTTATATTTCTTGTACATAGGAGGCAGTATTATAGTAGTTATATTCTTGTACATAGGGAGCAGTATTATAGTAGTTATATTCTTGTACATAGGAGGCAGTATTATAGTAGTTATATTCTTGTACATAGGAGCAGTATTATAGTAGTTATATTCTTGTACATAGGAGCAGTATTATAGTAGTTATATTCTTGTAACATAGGAGCAGTATTATAGTAGTTTATATTCTTGTACATAGGAGCAGTATTATAGTAGTTATATTCTTGTACATAGAGCAGTATTATAGTAGTTATATTCTTGTACATAGGAAGCAGTATTAATAGTAGTTATTTCTTGTACATAGGAGCAGATTATAGTAGTTATATTCTTGTACATAGGAGCAGTATATAGTAGTTATATTCTTGTACATAGGAGCAGTATTATAGTAGTTATATTCTTGTACATAGGAGCAGTATTATAGTAGTTATATTCTTGTACATAGGTAGTATATAGTAGTTATTTTTGACATAACTATAAGTAGTTATATTCTTGTACATAGGAGCAGTATTATAGTAGTTATATTCTTGTACATAGGAGCAGTATTATATTAGTTATATTCTGTACATAGGAGCAGTATTATAGTAGTTATATCTTGTACATAGGAGGCAGTATTATAGTAGTTATATCTTGTACATAGAGCAGTATTATAGTAGTTATATTCTTGTACATAGGAGCAGTATTATAGTAGTTATATTCTTGTACATAGGAGCAGTATTATAGTAGTTATATTCTTGTACATAGGAGCAGTATTATAGTAGTTATATTCTTGTACATAGGAGCAGTATTATAGTAGTTATATTCTTGTACATAGGAGCAGTATTATAGTAGTTATATTCTTGTACATAGGAGCAGTATTTATAGTAGTTATATTCTTGTACATAGGAGCAGTATTATAGTAGTTATATTCTTGTACATAGGAGCAGTATTATAGTAGTTATATTCTTGTACATAGGCAGTATTATAGTAGTTATATTCTTGTACATAGGAGGCAGTATTATAGTAGTTATATTCTTGTACATATAGGAGGCAGTATTATAGTAGTTATATTCTTGTACATAGGAGCAGTATTATAGTAGTTATATTCTTGTACATAGGAGCAGTATTATAGTAGTTATATTTCTTGTACATAGGAGCAGTATTATAGTAGTTATATTCTTGTACATAGGAGCAGTATTATAGTAGTTATATTCTTGTACATAGGAGCAGTATTATAGTAGTTATATTCTTGTACATAGGAGCAGTATTATAGTAGTTATATTCTTGTACATAGGAGCAGTATTATAGTAGTTATATTCTTGTACATAGGAGCAGTATTTATAGTAGTTATATTCTTGTACATAGGAGCAGTATTATAGTAGTTATATTCTTGTACATAGGAGCAGTATTATAGTAGTTATATTCTTGTACATAGGAGCAGTATTATAGTAGTTATATTCTTGTACATAGGAGGCAGTATTATAGTAGTTATATTCTTGTACATAGGAGCAGTATATTATAGTAGTTATATTCTTGTACATAGGAGCAGTATTATAGTAGTTATATTCTTGTACATAGGAGGCAGTATTATAGTAGTTATATTCTTGTACATAGGAGCAGTATTATAGTAGTTATATTCTTGTACATAGGAGCAGTATTATAGTAGTTATATTCTTGTACATAGGAGCAGTATTATAGTAGTTTATATTCTTGTACATAGGAGCAGTATTATAGTAGTTTATATTCTTGTACATAGGAGCAGTATTATAGTAGTTATATTCTTGTACATAGGAGCAGTATTATAGTAGTTATATTCTTGTACATAGGAGCAGTATTATAGTAGTTATATTCTTGTACATAGGAGCAGTATTATAGTAGTTATATTCTTGTACATAGGAGCAGTATTATAGTAGTTATATTCTTGTACATAGGAGCAGTATATATAGTAGTTATATTCTTGTACATAGGAGGAGCAGTATTATAGTAGTTATATTCTTGTACATAGGAGCAGTATTATAGTAGTTATATTTCTTGTACATAGGAGCAGTATTATAGTAGTTATATTCTTGTACATAGGAGGCAGTATTATAGTAGTTATATTCTTGTACATAGGAGCAGTATTATAGTAGTTATATTCTTGTACATAGGAGCAGTATTATAGTAGTTATATTCTTGTACATAGGAGCAGTATTATAGTAGTTATATTCTTGTACATAGGAGCAGTATTATAGTAGTTATATTCTTGTACATAGGAGAGCAGTATTATAGTAGTTATATTCTTGTACATAGGAGCAGTATTATAGTAGTTTATATTCTTGTACATAGGAGCAGTATTATAGTAGTTATATTCTTGTACATAGGAGCAGTATTATAGTAGTTATATATTCTTGTACATAGGAGCAGTATTATAGTAGTTATATTCTTGTACATAGGAGGCAGTATTATAGTAGTTATATTCTTGTACATAGGAGCAGTATTATAGTAGTTATATTCTTGTACATAGGAGGCAGTATTATAGTAGTTATATTCTTGTACATAGGAGCAGTATTATAGTAGTTATATTCTTGTACATAGGAGGCAGTATTATAGTAGTTATATTCTTGTACATAGGCAGTATTATAGTAGTTATATTCTTGTACATAGGAGCAGTATTATAGTAGT